>JAQIWN010004742.1:0-10783 GCA_034699025.1 Entomobrya cf. arborea Gr-Col-00668 | reverse complement strand
ATACATACAAAGATTTTAGTTGTTTATCTTCTTGTTTCAATTTTCTGGCTTCATGATATATTTTCAATTGTAAGTCAAGTCCAATCCGTTCTTAACCGCTGCTCATAAAAGTTGGAAGCCAGAATAGGGTTGATTTTAAACAGGAATTACTGAGGCAATGGAACAAGTATTTGAACGTAGGATACTGGAAAGTACCCAGTTTTGCCATTAACCGTTCCTTCATACCAGTTTTCATCAATACGATTTACCAGCGTTATTGTTTCGCCCTCCTGTAATACAAATAGCTTGGTCTTAATAGTATGCCCAAAAAAAGAGCATCACAAAAAATTTAAAATTTTCTTCGGCATACCTTAAGACCTAACTCGCCAGGATTTTCTGGCTCAAAATCATACAAGGCTTGACAGCAAGGCCCTTGATGTGCAGGAGTGCGTCCAGGAGAAGATTTCATCGGCGATGGAACTGGAGATGCTGGAATGATAATAGAATTACATCAGAATATGTTTAATGCACGACTAATTAGAGCATACTACATTGTTCACTGCTAAATGTATGTAACTGATGGTTTAAGTAATTAATGTGTTATAATTGATAATGTTTTCTTGGGCAATGAAAGTTATACAGTTTACAATATGTATATTCGAAAAATACTGGAAGAATTAGCTCTAGCGACAGCCAAAAAGACCACAAAATTTAAACTGTAATATAATGACATGGAAAACTGGTGGGAAATATATTGATAAACAGCAGCAACCAGTAAGAATACACAAGTGGTAAAAGGTAAAAAAAGGTAACACGTTAAAGTTGGCACGTGAGAGGAGAGCTGAAGAAGCAATTTTGTTAAAAAAGTACAAAAATCATTTTTCAAAATATAAAATTTGCAAAGCAAAATGCTTTTTTTCTTTCCAGTAAAAATTCTGGGCAAAACTGATGATCCAGTCAAATAGTGGGGGAGTAAGTAGTAGTAGTCGGTTCAATTATTAACCACAAGATTTAAAAACCTATGGAATGGTTATCGCTGGAAGCTGTGAGGGGGGAGTATACGTAGACATTACCATTAGAGGATTTCGGTGGATTGCCAGCAGGGAAGAGAGGTTCCCACTCCTGCGGTTTGGGGTTGGCAGGAGACGGTACAGGAGATCTCTGTGGAGTTGTTCCTAAGCCCACAACCATAACAAATACCCCATATATGATACACAGAAAAGATATAGAACTAGAAGAAGATACGTTTGCAGCGTATTCTACGGGGAATCACAAGCGTAACGCAACTTTGAAGATGTAAATGAAATGTACTAGCAACGATGAAATGTCTAACACTTTTTCACATTCAACAAACTCGACAAAAAACTGAGTTTGAAGAAGTACAGCACATCAATAAAGCAAAGAATATTGGTAGGCAAAATAGCCAAAATAGGATAATTGTAATAATTCAAATTCATTGTAAAAAAATAACCATCTACTTTGAAAACAGCTATCTGCTATCGACAACACACAAATTATGCAACGTATAATAACACAACGTGGAGTATGCTTTTCCATCATTGCCTAAACTAATAAAAATGATAATGTAACTCAGGTGTAAAATAATCAAATAAAATTAAACAAAAAAAGCAACTATACGCATGCCTTTGACTGAAGGGATATTGGCAGTTGGAAAATATGGAGGCGGGGGCCCACCATTCAAAGTTTCCCTGGAGTGATCAGACTGGCCATCATTAACATCCAAATTCAATTGCAAGTCATGGACTGTTTTCGGTTGAAATTCTCTCTTTGGACGAGTAGCAGCATCTTGCCTCCTGAAAACAAAAAAAAAACATTATTTTAGCCACAAACCCAATAAAAAACAGTGAAAAGTTTATGAAAATTCATTCTTACTTTTCATTCAGCGTCTCCACTAGATTGGATAATATATCTGTACACTGCTTGTGATATTCCAATAGACACTCAGCGAAAGTTGCGACCTGGGATACTTGCTCAATCTAAAATACATAAGAAAAACAGTATAATTGAATGAATCATGACAGTTAAGCAGAACATTTCCAGACTATATTCTAATTTTAAAATTAACTTACATCATTCTCCAAGAGATTATACATCCCCATTTGTGCCAAATGTAAACTTTCTGCAAATTTATCCTCAGCAAGTTTGATTTCATCATCTGAAATATGAGATGCTGTATCATCATCCACGCAAACATAAAAATATCCAGCCAGACAATACATGCCGTTGCGTATTGTCATCAGTTTCCAAAACATGGCATTTTGTGAACATAAGCAATGAGGAGACCGTATAAGCCGTTCCATCAAAGTGCAATTAGGGTCAAACAATCAATCGAAAACAAAAAAAAACATAAAAAACATAAAATAAGCAATTATACTACTTCAAAATGTATTATAATAAAAAAATAATATTTTAGTACAGCCTTCTATACAATACATACAACTATCAAATATACTATATGTACTCATTATTTTTAATACAAAAATGGAATAAAAGGTTACCAAACCAGAAAATATATTATTTCCATATCCAACCAACCAAGCTTTTGAGTGCTGACAGCTCTATTTTATTTACTTATACATTCAGAGTTTCAATAGAAAACTTACTTCACCAGCTATTAAGGAAAGTTGTTTAGCATCAACGTTTCGACTTTCTGATGCATAAATTTTAACGTATAACTAATGTGTTTCTTATCAGTTTATGATACTTTGTACAAAAAAAAAACAGTGCAACAAATACGAAAAAATATTTTGTCAAACTTTTTACCAGGAATCGGTCTGCCAAGATGTGAAGGGCTTCCATATGGACTCCCTTGTGGACTTTTCTTTGGAACTAACGAACGATATATTAAAATAATAGTCATGCTTTAAAATTTTAAACATGCGACGAAACTTGAATTTTAAAAGTTATATATTTACTTAATACAAATATTATAGCAAATTCTATCAAAAAACATTCGTCATTTACTCAGTTCTACTTTGAAAAAAAAACGTCAGAAAATAAAAAAAATGACATGTATAAAAAATTTCCATGCAGTTTAAGATATAAATAAGAAAACTGCATATATATTACATAAGTTTATAAAAAGGTATGTGTTCATCAAAATAGCTTTTAACTTATTGCTTGGGAAATTCGATAGGCAGCATGTGCGAGAGATCTCCGAGAGAGCCGAGCTCAATAAATTACGAAAACCTTTACTCGTACATCATCACCTATTTTTATCTCAGATAAACTCGCGGTATCAAAAATAGTTATTTTGAACTTTTAAAATATGAAGGGTTATAGTAAACTGTGTTTTGTTCTTACCCGTACCTTTCGCTTGCTTCCTCTTCTTGCAATCGAAATCAAGTCGACGTCCTTGCAACTTCTTACGATGATGCTGCAGGAAAATATAATATTATTTCATTAATTCTGTTTGTTCTCTAAGACCTACAAGCTATCATAATATTATAAAATATTCTTAAAATAAATGATAATTTGACAGGCTCATACCATAACTTCTTTCAAATCCTTCGTCTGCAAATGGTGCAATGGCTCCAAAAAGTTTTGTTTAACATTATCGTCCAATGAGTATTTGTTGTCAGCCATTTGCTTAAGACTTTCACCCATTTCTATCAATGCTTGAGCTGGAGAAAGTTTTTGAGCAAAGGAAACGATTAGGAGAAAGTAGTACAACGACTCCCATTCCATTTTGAAAAATTAATGAGACCATTATCTTCGTCTTACCGAAAATGCTATCCTCTCCCAATTTCCTTCCATAGCTGGTCATACACTCTCCCAGTACACCTTCCGGTTGAGGATAGGTGGACGCCTTTGCCTGACCACTTAATTTAGAAATACCTTTCACTGCTGCCATTTTCGCTCGAGCTGTGGGGTTTGGTTGAAGATATTCTTTTGTTTTTAATTGCAGCTCGTCCACCAACTCATAGGTGATGTCGGTTTTCTAAACACCATTAAATAATATATTATAAATTCGCAAAACTACAAGTTTACAGTTCCTTCCGAATCCGGTGTAAATACTGCATGAACATTAACGCACCTTTTCCATATCCATGAAGTCATCGTCAAGCTTTGTTCCTTCAGCCCCGCCAATCTTTTCATTCATATACTGCAAAGGTAAAATGAAGCGCAATTTCATTTCGAATTCCATTCCACATTCAAAGCAAGTGAATTAATGTCTAAAAGTTAGTTTCATTTTATCAATCATCATCACACCATCCACCATCCATTACGAATTGAATGAAATATTTTTCAAAACACGAGTAAAATATTTAAATAACATAGAAACACATATATCTATGAACTTGAAATTCAGAATGACAAACGGTTTAAGACGCGCCAGAAGAGAAGTGTTATATTTGCTCGCCTTTTTGTTTGAGGACAGGGATTCTTGCTTAAAAGGAGGAGAGAAAGGATCGAAAACTAACTGAACAAGCGTTGTCTATTTAAAAATTTACAAATTGGACAAGGCTAATTAATTATAAAGCTCAAAGGTGTTTTCATAGGTTAATGAATTCCTGATAGTTTCTTTTACATCGGTATATAGCTGTCAAAACAAGTAGTCCAGCACCGGTCGGTATTTTTTTCTTTTTCATACCCTCCTCGCAATAACGCAAGTAAGCTGTAAGCGCACGTGTTTCGAGAACAAGGGTTTAATTTCCCTGAATCATGATCAGATCAAATATTCAAGTATCATGAATTTTTAAGAAGTAATTACATTATTACGCTGCTGAAGAATATGAGGGTGTTGTTTGTCTGTCTGTCATCGATCTAAAAAAAACGTCTGTCAGTTCAGGGTTCAGTTTAGATTTTGATATACATTTGCAACTTGTGACTGAGAACTGACTGTATCTGATGCATCTAATCTCTTAATTATGTAGAACTCATGTTCTTACATTATAAAGTCATCACACAAATTTATTATGTTTCTTTTAATGAAAATAAATACAACGTGCGTAATACTATAAATGTACAAGATATATATTGCATCATTTTGGTTTGTATTCCAATTATCTGACATGCATCAATATATTTTTGAATTATTCGATTTTTATCTCTTCGGCTACTTTCTTCTTATGCTTATCTGAGTGATTTCTGGCCAGTATAGTCGGTTGCTTTCACCTACTTTTGTCAGTTTGTTCTCTAGCATACTGATAGTGATTCTTCGTTTTTCTTAAGTACTATTTAGTTACACCAAAGTAAGGGATAAATTAATAATGAATACATTTCATTCTTGTCTTCTAATCATTTGTTGGACAACAAATGGGCGAAATTGGACTGAGGGATGGGGGGTCGTTTCATGTTCATGGGTCACACGAAATCTCACAACAAACTAATCTTTTCTACCCCACAACAGTTACAGGGTAAGTTTTAAAAATAGCAAAAATAAAAGTTTTTCATTAAAAATGAGGACAACTTGATCAGAAATTCATATCATATATGGCCCTTATGTGCCTATGTATGTACCTTCCCAGATGTCTATAATAATTCTAATGATATATCGGTCGCAAGGCTTTCACCGTACAGCATAAAAATGGAGGGACATCAGCCAAAACTGAATGCCCAATATATTTACTACTGAACTGAAGTATCAGCTAGCAGTACTCTTATTATTTTCCAGAATAGTCCCAAAAATAGTTGTTAAAAAAGGTATGACGTTTTAGGGATAATAATACACAAACAAGGGTAGTTTTTGTTGGTACATTGCATTGGTGGTTTTGGTGTTGCTGTAACTTTTATAGAAATAGTACTATACTTTGGGAGCAGCTTCATGATACTGGGTAGAAATTATCGATCCATCTTTCCCAGTACTACTACTTTCTTGAAAGGGACAACTGCCTCTCTGTTCTGTGTACATGTAAATCTAACCAACTAACATTGAGCTTTTTTACACGATAACACAAACCAACACTTCTTATTGAATGTAAGTGCAAATATATATATATCTGCGGATACATGTGATGAAACTAGGTCAAGTCAATGCCAATTCGTCCCTAACTGTTTTACTACACATCATGTCTAATTTCAGCAGATTTTTTTCTCTTTTCCTGTCATTCCATTGGAGTGTAATACTTTCTCTTGTATTGAATGTATGAAAAGATGCAGAACATGACTTTTTTAGTGAGACAAGATGGGATTTTGGAAATTCCTGAGTAATGTCGATAAAATGCATCCTGGAAGATAGATTGTATATTCCTAAAATAAACATGCAACCAAACCAAGGTCTAAAAGGAAGGCTAAAATTAGGAAAAAAGGGTTGATGACAAGATACATAATATATATAGTATGCATAAGACGCAATTCCATGATGAAGTAGAATTTGTTTTGAAGGTTCTATGCTATGAATGATTATGTACATCACATCACACATTCGTCCCAGTCCCAGCACAGCTTTTATAGTGTAGTACAGGGACATTTTCAAAGTCAGCAGGAAATGATCTTTGTATTTTTACTTTGCCAAGTGCACACAGTGCTTTGTTACTTCCTCTACTGAAACTGGAAGAGGATAATGAGGACGTCTATTGCTATGGTTACTTGTAACCAGTATGTCTCATGCATACTTATGGAATAGAGCTTAGAAGCCAGAACTGCTGGACGCTGGACCTAACTTTATAACTTGACTTGGACTCCAATTCCACTGTTTGTGGCTGTATTTTTTTTTTTTTTTTTTTTTTGACTTACTGGCCTATATATTATGCTATTGCTTGGATGTTTGTTACAATTTGGTGAAATTAATTTTATCCATACATAAATCAACAGTACAATCCTTTTTATAATGTTTTCTTTTATATTAACTATGGCTAATTTGAAAGCTAAAAGAGAGATTTTTTTTGGAAACTTTCTTCAGGCAGAAAGCAGCCGTATTCCGTATGGTAATAGTGAAGTATTGATGTTTTCTATGTATTTATTGGTACAGTAACAACGATTTTTATTTTTTAAATATGAAAACTACGAGCGACAATCGTGATTTCATCAGTACTTGTTTTTTAAAAATATTTTACTGATGATAACGTACGTATGACTCAAAATGCTCCTTAAAACATCTAACCTTTGAATCGCGAATACATTGAGATAAATCTCGGGAAAATTCGTAAATCTAGCCTTCGTATCGTAATAGACCTTGATTTGCATAATTTTTATCTTGACCTCTTAAAGGACTAGGACACCCCCATAAGTAAATGGTACATATAAACAAATTCTTCGGGGACAATTAAATTTTACAATTTGCATGCTCGGAAGGCACAGTCATTTTTTTAATCATCACTGGGTGTATTGGGCTACTAAATATATGTATGAATCTCCTTTAATTTTTCCTTGCAGTTTCCATGAAAGCGTTTTTATTAGTTAACATGACCAAAACACTTGATCTGTATGGTTGGATGATTTTTTATATCATATTATACTCTAAATACGCCTTAAACCTATGAAACTGGTTTTCTATTTCTTCGATTTCACTTGTTTTGTTTTTGATGTTTTTTTAAGTTTTATTGTTGTATGCATTGCATTTTAAAGTTCACATGTGAAGGTGGAGTAATGGATGGTAAACGATATATACAAATACAATATAATCTGCTATATGTGTGAATACCAACAGGTGTGTCATGAAAGATCTCAATGAAATTTTAATTGACTCATAATAAAATGCTATACAAAGTTTTTTGCATTAAACTGATCAATAAATAATGTTTTCTTACCTGATTGGCCTTATTAATTTGCTTACGAAGTCCAGAGAAAGCCATCTTGAAATATGTTTCTTGTAACCTTTTTTGTTTCACTTAAAAACAGTGCCCAGCTGGACAAAACAGATCCAATTATCAATTGGACTTTGATCTTAATACCCCAAAAAACTTTCACAAATTCCTTATTTGGGACACTTGATGATTTTCGACCTTATTAAAATATCCTCGATAAAAAATAGTAACGCCTTTTCCTTTCTCCACGTTGAAAATTTTTGAGGGCACCAATACGAAAGTTCAGGTTGCGTGTATTCCACAGAGCACTTGATCTTGATCTATTCTAATAAATAATGCGCCTTTTCCAAAAGCAAAAACTGTAAAAAGAAAAATCCGACAAAAATCGCCAACTTAGTTCAAGTTTAATAGATTTACTATCAATTCAAAGCATTTTTTCCACTTCTTCGCTACTAAATTCTGATGACTTTCACAATCCCATCCCTTCATTTCCTTCTGATGCAAGTTTCTTACGCTTTCTCCTTAATACACACCCAAACGCCCTATTCTTTCTCTCTCTCTCATACACACACAATCTGTTGTAACACAGTTTTTTCTCTCCTTGTCCTGAAAGTCCCGACTCAACTTCCTTTTCTCAACAACAGCCACTCTTTCCAACAAACAGTCAATCCGCGAAGCTCCTATATGCTTAAAGGCATCAAGTTTCTTCTGCACTTGCTCGCTCCTACTATTTCCTTTCCCTACCTCTCTACCTACACCACCACAATGCCTAAAAGTTATAACAAACTCTCACCAAACTCCATTTTCTATATTAAATCCCCAATATATTAATGGTTCACAATGGTAGTAGTAGCACAAGTGGCATTGCATTGGTGTGGTGGTGGTGGTAATGTAATGTGAATGTGTACACATTATCCCACCAACTTCACTCACTACTTAACGCAAAGCAATATTAGTATCGGAAATAAAAGGGCAGCAAAAACTCTATAGTCTTCTTTTTGTTTTCAAAGATTTGTGTGTTTGTCTGTCTGTGAATAACATTTATATACATCAAAGTTCTCACGAAACAAAAATTTTATTCCCGTAAATTCGAGCAAAATTGAGCCGTATTCATGGCAGGTGGTTCTTTGGAGAAAGTAGCAGATAAAATTATATACACGACTATTTTGTTCTTGCTAATCTAGCACTACTTCTTTAATCTGGATACTGACAGTTTTTTTCTGTTTTACATTAGTTTCCTTCTCATGCTTTCACTCCACAGCTTTAACAACAAAAACGTGAACAGTGCTCAAAAGAGAAATGTATGAGTTAGTATGGAAGAGGAACATATTCTCATGCTGTTTTAGATCCGAAGAGGAGCGTCAGTGTCAAATTATGTTATATCATATTTTAGGTAACATTTATGTACTAATAGCAATACCTATACATTCACTTTCACCGTGAAAGAATAAGAACACAATAGAGAGAGAAAGAGAGAGAGTACATAATATGGCACGCTTTTTTGCATGATATCCTAGCATCAACCAATTCGGGAAAAACCAATTAGTGCACTTACTTTAGCAAAGATGAAAGACTAAAGACATGATGATTAAAAAGGTAAAAGCAGGATCATATTTTACAGCCACATTGCTCCTAACTTCACACAGACATGATGTACAAACTACATACAACATACATACAATTTTATAAGTGTACTTCGTTTATAAGAGGTCTATATGAATTTTTTGGTATATAGAAGGTTGAAAAACAAATTGACACAATGATCCATTTACGCACATCACGGACTCATTAGTCAAGTAATCCCAAACCCCAACTACACACGTATACTGCGTACTTTGTTTTTACTTTCATTACACCTAAATGTTTTTACTTTCATTTTCACATTTAGCCTGGAATACTGGAAATTCCAAAAATACACAAAATGTGTGCAAAATGAAATAACAAAATGTTTGAATTCTCAAAAAATAGATAGAACAAAACAAACAAAATGTAAAGTTCAAAGTGTAGGCGTCTATTTAATTATAGTTTGCTATTCATTAAAAATAATAACATTATCTTACACATCACATAACTTGCTTTTAAGTTTTTTTCTTAAAAATCAAGCACTCCTCTGATCTGAATCAGGAGTACTGACTGATCCTAGTCTAAAATTAAAAGGAAGTCTTATAAAACATAAAACTCTTGAAAATATATAATGAAAGAACTAGTAGCTTCAAAGATTTTCTAATTTTGTTACGCCCACACTTATTATAGAAGAGCAAATATAGCCTATCGTCTATTTCCCATTGAAAAGTCATGTAGTCATATTATTGCACATGGCGTATCATTACTATTACATAGTGCATATAATATGCTAACAACTTGCTCTTTTACTTTCTCATATGCATATTTTTTTTTGTTTTCAAGAGCATAAAAGTTATACTTGAGTTTTGAGTTGGTGGAAAGAAGCTGCATCGTATTTCGTATTTCAGTCTAGTACACATTTCCAGTTCTCCAATCCAACTACCTACGCTAACTTCTCAGATGTCAAATCAGCTTAAGCGCTTTAGCTTTTGTACAGTGCTTTTAACATAATCCAATTTTCTATTTGATTGTAATAAGCATGAATACATGAATGACGTAGACCACCGTACCGGTGGTAGCGGTGTCGGTGGTGCTACCTCCTACGCAATGACTCTTGAAAAAGGGGAAATATTTGTTTTTACCCGAACTGTTTACTGAGATTTCACATTCTCATAAAACGTGTTCAGCCGATTTTTAAAATAATATGATACGTAAAATGATTATACTTGAAGTTTAAAGGTCAACGGGTAAAATAGTGGGTGGATAGGTGGTGGTACATGGTATGTTGGTTTATTTATTTCAATAGGATAATAGGATTCCCAATTCCACAATCCCCAACCATTAAACGACCAATAGTCATGGTGATTAGGGTATAATGCCATAAATCAAGTTTGTCTTCCCAAGAATAATACAGAAAATTGTATCATTTCAATGAGCACTTTCACTCTTGAGAATGAACAAGGGAAAAATCTGCCCCCGCAAAATGTTACTAGGTTGACTTGACTTCAAGTGGTACTTCTACCACTAAAACC
>JAQIWN010004741.1:0-10783 GCA_034699025.1 Entomobrya cf. arborea Gr-Col-00668 | reverse complement strand
AATATTCCAGAAGCGTAAATCCTTGAAACACGTCCGAGAAGTGAAACTGGCACCGATCCACTGTAATGGAAAACTAGGTACGACTTTGTATGAGTTTTAATTCCTACATTAGAATATTTTCCGTTTTTGGCTAAAACTCTTGACAAACTTTGTCCCAAATAATCCGGTAGTACCCACGCTGAATTATTACATCGTTTCAAATCAGCAACAATTAGGTCACTTTGTTTCTTCCAAAATAGTCTATTGATACTTTTACCCTCAATTATTTTAGAATTCATTTCAAATGGTATTAACTTAATGATAAATAATGGGAACAAACCCTCCAAAATTTCTTCCAAAATTCTACCCACTCCCGGATGCACTATTGTTTGATTTAAGATATAAGTCCATTTCGGTTTTTTCACACCTTTAGTATGAAAATACATCGAAGTTTTAAGACCATCTGTTCGATCCCAATCTCTATATGTTTCAGTATATCCTTTTACAGATCCTGCTCCGTTAATAACATGTAAAGCATATTTACCAACACGCACCTTTGGTTTAATCAAATGTCTACCCTCATTACTTTGAAAATGGAACTTAAATCTCCAAATTCTACTGTAAATTCTAAAGCCATCATTAACAAGCTCCTCAATTGTGTAATAAGGAAGTTGACGCCTTGGTGTAACTATATTGTAAAAGTTTTCACTTTTAAAAGCGTTGCTTATTACTACACCAGCAAGAAGTGCTCCAGCAATAACGAATCGTAACTGCTTTAAATTAGCTAAACTTGCTGGAAAAGGATCCCCTTGTTCTAATAATAGCTTAACAACGCATAATATATTTGAACTGGAAACATTTTTCATCGTACTCTTGGTTAAGTGCAGCTTACTCAGGGACAAAATTGCCGCAGCAACCACAATCCATATCCAAACACTACTATCAAACACATCAACAATTTGATTAAATTGATAAGGTTGGATACCTTTAGAACCACAGCTAACAAAGCGAAGCTTTCCAAAGTTGTTCTCAATTTGTAATACGGCGCCTTGTCCTTCAATTGGACTATCGGCAAAAATTCCAAGTCGATTGAAGGCAACGTTACTATATTTTTCATACTCGCGTTCAAATAAATCGGGTTCACTCAAAGTTACATTGCCAAGTAGCAACGTTAGAACTGAAGCGTAGCCAAAACCTAGCAACATCATTTTGTCTGAATACTTGGCTCTCATTTTATGAAAGTACAAAAGTGGATACTTTATTGCTGTCGTTTCAGATTCCGAAAAATATACAATTTGCGAAGTTAAACTAAAGTATTCTTGCATGCTTAACATATTCATTAAATGACCCGTGAATAAGTCGTTTTCCCGAAATTTATCTAACCTCAGCATTTTTTGTATTGAAAAACTTTTGAAACTAAAACTTTGCATTCGAAATAATTTTTGGCATTGATTGCAAAGTGAAATGATATTCAAGTTATTTAGTGAGCAGCTTATAATTTCTATTTTGCTCATTGTTGCTTCACACTTCACCTGAGAAATAACTGCTAAATCTGTTATTGCTGAGTAGTGGGGACTATCATATGGAAATTCATAGTTGCTTCTAGTCATCCAACTTAGCAATGATAAATGGACGTATTCGTCAACCGTTTTGTAATCAATTAAAATATTTATAGGTGGAATTGAACTGGGTATGAAGTAAAAAAGAGTTAATTTTGAGAATCGGAATACATGAGTGTATTTTCCAAACAGAAGGACGTAGTCCGGGATAAATAGGTCAACTTGAATTTGACATTGCAATGGCTTAGATGACATTGGAAATTTGACAGGATCTAGCATCACACAGTATCCGGTCGTATCGTACCACAACGTCATAGAAGTGAATATTCTGGAAACGTAGCAGTCGTGCTTCATTTCGAGTAGCGTTTGATTTGGGCTTCGATTTGTAGAAAAGTTTCCGTTTAAATAGGAAATGGCGTTATGTGGTACCCACAATGTCTCAAGGGTATCAAATGGCAAAAAATTTCGCTCTAGTAAAGCCAAATTAAAACGCCTAAGGATCACTGGTGCAGGTGAAGTACTTTTTATATTCACACCTTTAAAGTTGTTTATCACAATTAAGCAACTATTGACTAAAACTGTTTGAAGAAAATCATTTAAATTGTTGAGTAAATCAGGATACTCCTTGGTTGACTCTGGAAACTTATTTTTAGACAACAAAAACTCTGTGATTTTATCGAATTCACTAATGGGAGCATTGGATTTCAGAAATGCACTGAATGACTTGTTTTGAACGATATCAGGTAAAAAGTTTGCTTTAAAAGTATAGTTAAATGGTAATGTATTTACAAAATTTAAACTAAAACAAACAAATAAAAGAAACATAATCATAATTGTTTATACTGTATAAATTATAATTAAGGTTATAAGAACATAAGTATGTCGCATAAAATCGTGCAAATATATATTTTTTGAAATATTGTTATATTTGTTAATTTTTTGAAACGAAGTTTTCAGTTGAACTATCAGAAGCTTGCTAAATAAAATAGGATACTGATCAATATTTTCTAAATTCGAAATGGCTTTTAATCATATTAAAAGCTTTATATAAGCTGATTATACACAAAGCTTTAAGGTACATTGCTAGACTCTATCTTTGACATAAATCGTGTCAAAAGTACGAAATGCTATCCCAGAGTGTATTCAACGAGGTTCTATAAGCTTTTTGACGGTTGCTTAGCTGCAAACCGCTAAAGCAAAAATAATAAATTTCAAATAGTTTATACGTCATTATAGCGTACCATCAAATTTAAAAGTTTTATTTTATTTTTAAATAAAATATTATTTCATGTTTAAAAAATTAGAGTTCTACGAAATCACTCATCAAAAAATTTCTAAAATAATTAAAAAATGGTAGTTTGATGAATTTTATGAAACAAATGGAACTTTTGCTTCAATTTGGCAGATGGTATTAGACGACCGAGAAGAATCATAATTCGGTATGAACTAAAAGCTTAATTGATGCAATTTTTGATGCGTGACGGAATATCAAGAAGATTCAAAAAAGTAAAATGATGAATGACGTTTCAAGAAACATTCACTGGGACTCATGCTCAGTTGTGTGGTACGACTATAACGTTCCCACTAACAGGCTGGATCGAAGAAGTAGAAAAAACTAATATTAAGTTGAGGAATGGCATATTAAAGTTAAATGTTTTTCTGTTGTTTTTAATGGAACTAAAAAAATAGCCTTGAACTTTTAATAACTTTGAAAGCTTAGCTTAGCTTAGTATTAGGAAATTTTATAATTTTACTTGGTTTATTTTTAGATCAAATAAATTTTTTAATTTAATTATTTGGTATAGAATGAAATTGATAAAATATATGTATTTCAACGACAAGTTTTCCATTATGATTGACATTTTCCAAACATTAAGGTCATTACTAAATATGGAAATGGTCTTTGAACTTAACTTCTCAATCAAGCCAATGAAAAAATCAAAAAGGATTTTTTTTTTAAATTTAATAGAAACATCTAATATCCTTGCTTAATAGTTTATTCGGTGACCTAGTTTGACGAAAGTATATAATTTTCTAACATTAAATTACATTTGTAATTTATTACCTGTTTGCCTTCCAAGACAGAGACATCTTGTCCCTTCTTTAGATTCATTCAATAAAACATCTCTAAGTTTTACCTTGATAAAAGTTTGACTTCTAAGCTTACCTGCAAAATGTTCAGTTCCACGTTTTACAAAGATTTAGACTTTCGGTTAAAAATCTCCGAACAATTTTTCATTTCACCTTTTCAGTTCGATACGAATACGCTTTTATTCAAGCATAACAAATCTCCTAGAGTCACATTTGCCACACATTTGCTTTTGATTGCTGTATCTTTATGGTTTATGATTCAAACGACACATAACATTGTCCTTTACAAACATAACAAATTTGACCGTTTTAATTTGGGGCTGGCGTTTGAAGTTGGTTGTTTCATTTTAATACTGGCTTATACTATTGTTGTATTTTACTCCAGAGAAATTTGTTCTCTTGCAAATGGGTTGATTCTGTATTTCCGACACTTGCATGGTAAGTTTATTTTTTAAAAAATATTAGCCTATAGTGTAAATTTTTTAATAATACTACTTTTTTATTTTAGATGTTTTCATGCCTAACTGGATACCTGATCAAAACAAAATGAACAAAATCCACGACACAATTTCCAAATTATTTGTTTTTGTGTTGACAGTATTTACATTAGCCTTGTGCATTTTTACTATTTTCGACCAATCAGGATTGATAAACTTAGGAGCACTAATTTCGCTTCCATTTATAATAAACTTTCCACTATTGATTACTCATTTGTATGGTATTTGCTGCCTGATGGTTGGAAGTTCAATAATTTTCTTATTTATTTTTTCTTACGGCTTTTACGTCGTAATATTTTATTCAAATGAGCTACGACTTAACCGTAACAAATATAGAACCATATCTACTTTAAGGAATGATCCAAATAATCTACGAAAAGTGTACCGGGATTTTCAAGTTTTACATAAAAATGCTCTAAATATTCTTGGTCCTTATGTTGTACTTTTTAATGCAGTATTTATGATATCAATGATATATTTGAGTTTTGTACTGATCAGGTATTGGAATCAAATAAGCATACAAACTAAAGCACCTTTGGTTCTAGGAGAATTCATAGATTTTGTGATTTGGACTGGAGTTATTGTCATGAGTACAAATTTGTCTAGCAGAGGTACTAAAGTACTAAACAGCTGGAATTGCAGAAATTCGAATAACTCGATTGAAACCAAAATTATGAAAAGGTTTAAAAGATCGTGTAAACCTCTGGTACTTGCTTATGGTACTCAGTTTGTCATTGGAAAAAGTAGCTTATTTGTATTTTATAGAGGTGTAATTAAAAGAACTTGTAGAGTCTTGTTGACTACAAAACACTGATTGTACAATAAATCTTGATTTTATTTCAGCTTTAAGATATTTGATTGAATGACTTTATATTGTCTTGGAATGAATGAAACACATATACACTCCGAAACATAATGGTCAGTTATTATATTAAATATTATAAATGAAATCTCAACAATAACGCCATATTTTAATATAGATTTTTTTGCATATCAAGTGTATAAAAAAATAAGTAATTTAACATTTAATAAAACACAAAATTAGGTTTTTGATGCTTGTTTTTACAACATGACCTTATTTTCCTCCAAGTTTAATTCCATCCACAATTATGTTGCAAAAATAAATTATATTCTGCTAAATACTTTTTCCTATCTTATTATATTGATTTTTTTTTGATTTTTCATTATTTAGTTTATATCTTAGAAAAATTGTTTTTCCAATTTTATTTTTAGTATCAAAAACAATTTCCGTTTGAAAAATGTTGAAATAGGTTATTTGGGATAAGAAAACCTAAACACCACGTTTTAACTTGTTTTTGAAAATGTCTGAGATGGTTGATAAAAATAAATTAACTTTAAAGAAATATTTGTTTAAAGTTATATTGGACTTAATCAATTTATTGACTTTTATATTCAATCTGTTGTGTCGTTTCTAACGACTTCTGTAAAACAGTACAAAGTTTTTATTTAAACTGGGGGCTTACACACGAAAACAATTGTTTCAAAAGCACATAGCGTGCAATCATAATGTTTCAATTTCAGAAACCAAAATATATACTTCAAAAAATTAACACAAAAGCGAAATTTTAAGAGGTTGTTTCACCAATTGTTTTTCGTATCTATGCAAGAGATTTTGCTAC
The DNA here is from genome assembly GCA_034699025.1 of Entomobrya cf. arborea Gr-Col-00668. NCBI lineage: Eukaryota > Metazoa > Arthropoda > Collembola > Entomobryomorpha > Entomobryidae > Entomobrya > Entomobrya cf. arborea Gr-Col-00668. The sequence goes on along the minus strand of JAQIWN010004741.1, from coordinate 5,017 downwards.
TCTCCACAAGGAGCGGCTTTATTATTTTGCAAAGGATTTCAAAACATTTGGCACGAATTGCCCCTATCTTTCTGTAAAGTAGAGCCAATGCTCTTCGTGGTTCAAATCAATGTAGGGAAACGTCAAGACTCGAGATTATTACTTTTCAATAACAAAGTACTTTATTCAGCATATCAATCATTACTGAACAAGCATCAAATCAAATATCAATACTAACGGACAAATCTCCGCAGTTCAGACTACTAATTACGACTATAATTTTACGACTACTACTGATCTCTAATTCTGACTAACTAACTAAACCCACATTGTTTACAAACTTTTTGGCTGATCTCGAATTCACAATAATTCTTACAATTTAAATGCACTTATAGTAACAAGTATTTTCCTTAGCGACGTTGAAGAAGCAGGCGCCATACTAAATCATAGGTATCCGTCACCCAAACAACCTTATCAACTACCTATCCTACTTATCCTACTCTCATTCACTTTAATACAACCTGCAGTATATTCTGCTCATAATTAGATTCATCTTCCTTTATATACTCTGGCAATGGTCACCTCTATTGGCTGTGTAATATTAAACCATCAGCTACGAAAACACTCAAAAGATCTGGAAATGGCATTTAATGCATTAGTCAATTCAAAAGTTCGTTTTAATACAGGTAAGTTAACTTGAAATTTATATTTAAACATATTTATAAACTACAAACAAATGAAGTCAAATCTCGATTATTATTACAGTATACACACTAGATGCAATTTTAAATCTTCGTGGCATACATAAATTTCCTCAAAGAAGTATTTAATATAACCTAGCTGCTCAGTTGGTTAACAGCCTGATACTACTTCTTCCATTTTTTGATTTTGCAATGACATGTTTTAATATCGATCCAACGTATTTCATTTTCCAATATATTTTTGGTGCAGAACAGTTAAATAATTTTTGTAACCATTCCTTAGCATTTTAATCTAACTGAAGGCTTATTCAGATGTGTTTTGCTTATAACATTTTTAATTTGTGCATCAGTTCGATAGTTTGCTTTTATTATAATCTTAGACAGTTGTCGAGTCCAAACTTATGATTACCTACTATTTGCAGTGGTGTACTCAGAAGTTGATCGAATATCGTAGTTAACATTGTGTAAATTTTCATTTATCAACTACGCTTATCTCATTTCATTTTGGACGACTTTAATCGTTTAATTTACTGTATGTACATGACATTTGGTCAATTTGCAGTTGTGTTCTTTTTTGGAAGAGCATAGTTTCTGTAGGACGAATACCTACATTAATGTGGGTATGCCTTGCAGATTCTGGCATACAAATTTCAGTTGGAATATGGGTGTATATACACTCTATTTTCTGGGCACATCAGCTATCCAACAATCTTGTAATAAAATCTCGGTTGGAAACAAGTAGTAATTTTACTAAGAAACTGTGGAGAGCAACACCAATTATTAAAATGCACTCTGGACATTACTTTCAAATATCGAGAAGCACAGTTTTGTCGAGTCTGAATCTAATAATGCTTAATATTTTGGCGACGTTAGTTTTGCTGAATTCTGACAGGCACGAAGTAGTAGTTGAATTATAATAGCTAGATTTCTTTTTTTACACTTGTTGTTGCTTAATGATTAAAAAGGTATTTATCAATTTTGCATCTGGTTTCTCCAACGAAAAGATTTATGTGCTGGAAGGAGACTTGAGTTTTAGAAAAACTGATTGCACTGACAGGAAGGAATATTTTTTCAAAATTGATTTCTCGAACTTTTTAAGCTCATTTAACATCAAGGTCGACAGATAATGTGGAATTAGAAGGGGGTGGCTAATGAGAATATGGTCATAAACTCCATCCTGTCATAAAGAGTGCTTAATTTTTAAGTGTAAGTCTTTAAACCTAAATTTAACAGGGATAAAATCTTTTAAAACAATGTACGTATGTGTTTAATTTTTTTACCAAATCACAATCCTAAAATATAGTTTAACAACGTTACAAACATAATTTTAGCAACAACAGCAAACTTATTTAGGATTAGCAGAGTCATATTCGGATTTCCAGGTGTAGTCAGTAGTACCTGGCTTCGTTCCTTCGGTCGTGGTTTGGAGACTACGTGAGATTCATCAAACTGCCTTGCTTGAATGGTGGAGTAATTTCATACTCTGGAAATTTCCAATTTATCAGAGTACACAACACAAAGCTTTTACCATGGAAGAAAGTCTGTTAGTTATGTTTATTTTTTAATATCTGGATGGGTACTTGGTTTTACATTTAATCTTATTGTAGCGTGGAAGCTTATTTAAAAAAAATTCAGAAACTTATTTTTAAATCGCGCACTTTTTGCTTTTACGCTAATTGGTGCGTAACATTTACTTTATTTCACATAATAAATTATTTACAACCATGAGGCAAGCAAGTTAGCTGTAATATCTGTTTTTGATTCATAGTAAATCTAGCACAAATATAAAATATTAAATTTCAGCAAATGTGATTTAAGTCTTTAGCTATCTATTGGTATCATGAACGTATGTTTCCACTGAATCAATGCCTTGGTTTGATTGTTCAAAACTTAGAATAATAGCCGTCAAATCAATTGTAAAAATTTGACGATTCCTAGCTATTACAAAAATGATTTGGCATAAGCTTTGAATATACGCCAATTATAAGTAAATTTTAAAAGAAACTAAACAAATCCTATTCTAATTTTCTAACCACCAACTCAATAAAGGCTTTTGTTTACTTTGATGCAGAAAGTCATGCATAATTCTCTATGTAAATAAAGAATGCTTCAAAGGTACAGCGAACTCTTACTTCTTGCTGTAACTTTGTGTTTTAAAGAACCCCTGTAAATGTGTCAAATGCTTGCTAGACTGCTCAAATACGAAGTAAACTTTTTACAACCCTGGTCACTCATTATTCGTTTCATGAAATGAAATTAGAATTGAATATCTCGCAGATGCAAGGTTTATATTTATTATAAATAAGCTAATTGACAAAAGCCTAGCTAAAATATAATGCATTTGTTAGAATCCGTTGATAGTAGCTAACAACGTCTTGAATTTGAATTTAATATGAAATGTGTTATTTGTTTTGAAAATTTACCTAAATATCTCTAAATGTACTAGTCTTCCTGGTTTTGCCTCGTGCTACTTAAGGTACTCTAATTTGCGAAGCATTAATACATCTTTTATTACAGGTTATAATAACAACATGAATTCTACTTCCTGATTTGCTACATACACCATAAAATATTTGAGGTACTGTCCAGACATTCGTTTTATCTTGCTGGTATCAGAAAATATTTGTTTTTACAGCTTGTTTTAGATGTAAACTTTTCTGCAATTTCAATTCATCTTTTTTTTCATAAATTTACTCCAACTGGCCTGTTTTGACAACCAATTGCTTAAATTTTAATCACGTATCATAATATAAAATATTTGAACCTTTTAAAAAAGGTATCATCCCCGATATTGAAAATAAAATGCTATTTTCCATGCTCCTTGTTTTATCTTTAAGCATACCGAATTTATCTTGTACCAACTATAATGTACTACTAAAGCCATTTTCAGCCTGTATCATTCAAATTACTACATACCAGGAAGTTAATTTATACACAGATTTCAAACAGCCACTGCAAGATATTATACCACCCGATTTTCCAATTGTTCATACAAATTATCTTATTCTGCAAGCTTGGTTTTTGTCTACCAAGAACATTTCTGTAAGCACAGAATCTCTTTTCAAACTAAATCAAACGTTTTATCCGAACGATGAAACTTTACCATTTTTGTTCCTCGCAACACCATTACATTTGAAATGTAGTGTTCAGATTTTTGATACAACGTCACTTACCGAAATCTCGTTAAGGCCATTACGATTTTTATTTCATTCCGGTCACTCTGATTTAATTTACTCTAAAATCATATGTAACTCAAAAGACTACGTGGCTCAACCAAAGCTCTATACTTATAGAGTACTTATTGAAACAAACTTCTTTCTTCAAACCGCTTCGCACAATTATCCTATATTTGAGCATTTGTCGCCATCTATTCCATATTTCATTTCAAGTTTCCCTACGTCGTTCGTTTTTGAAATTCAAACTAATGTAATAAAGCTTATGTTACGTGATGAAAGTCTAAAAGGCACTAGAATTCCAATCTTTGTTCAAAATTTTTCACACCACCAGCATTTGTTAGCCAATAGCGAACGCTTACAAAGACATTATTCTTTTTTAACAAAACGTAGTGTTAATCTAGCTGACGAATTACTAACGGATGAAAAGATTGAGGAAGTCCTAATTCAAATGAAGTTTTCAAACAGAGACATTTCTTTTAATTCATTTAAAAATGGCATGCTAAGTGATATTGTCTTAGCCGGAATAGTTTTTCCAAATTTTACATTGGTGTCATTTAAAAGTCCAACCGGCGACGCTATGGTGTCGTTTGGAAAACCATGGGAGATATATTTTACACTTGAAGATATTGGATATCAGTTTATTACTTGTGGTGGTGTTGATTCTGGACTAATATCGTTGATAGGATATGTTTCCGCATTTGAATACTCAATCTGGATATCGCTTACAATTTTAGCATTAATATCTGTATGTTTTATTCAATTGTCCAAAAAAATAACACACTTGACAAATAATTGCTTCAAAGCAGTACTAAAATCAGATATATTGTTTGCCATTCAAATTCTACTCGAACAAGGATGCAATGAACGGTTAATTAAGGGACATACTAAATTTTTTGCACTGGCTTGGCTGTTAACAGGTGTTGTGATAAGTAATGCTTACAAAGGTCAAAATATTACAGATTTGAGTTCGCCTATACCACCAACTTCAATAACGACGTTTAAGGGGTTGTTTGAAAGGAATTTTAAATTTTATTCAGAAAGTTATTCACTTCCTGATTTTGCTATGTATACAACATATTATTATGAGGACTCCGAAGAATCAAGTTTGTCAAATAAGTCTATCTTTGAACTTGAAGATTGGTATTACAACACTCCGAGTGA
>JAQIWN010004740.1:0-10785 GCA_034699025.1 Entomobrya cf. arborea Gr-Col-00668 | reverse complement strand
CAGTTTGACCAAGTTTACCCAAATAAACAACGACGACATCCAATTTTGGTTAAAGTGTACGCCATTTGTTCAATTTACTGAAAGAATTTCGATATTTACGTTTCACTGCTGGAGTATGCAGCTAACCACCGCTGAGCATAGTAGGAAAAGACGAGTATTTTGTTGTACGCCAAAGAAAAAAAAGTACCCAGCCGAACTATGGTTATATCGACGACTCTTATCAATTCAATTTACATTAAATCCTATTTATTTCAAGGAAGTATGATTAAATTTACAGAAAATGATTTCATGAATACATGAAATAAGGCAAAGCTCCGAGTTATAAAATCTTGTTCCTGTTTTTGAGCTAAGTTAACAAAAAAGCAAGTAGAAATTTAAATAATCTATTTTAGATTTCTGAAAACAAGCGTAAATTCATAATAATTTTGTTTCAATCGTCAAATTAACTTTCAAAGCTTTATGCAATTTAGTGAAATCGAAAAAATAATTAATTAAGAAAACCGAATGTTACGAAACTTATTATATGATTATATCTGCAAAAAAAATAAAATGTGCCTAGCATACTTTAATATATATACGAAACTGGACCACTTTATTTTCTCGAAAGTATTAAGCATTTTTCGTCGACTTGCGTAAAATCGAGCAAGAATTTCCCGTTTTTCATTGATATGAGTTTCTGACAACTTGCATTTATACAAATATTCACTTTATAATATACAAGTCCTTGAAGATAGCTTTAAAAAAACTGTACATCATAGAATAATTAATATTATTACATTTAGAAACTAAATATTTCGTTTAAAACTGTAAGACTTCTAACCCACCAAAATGCTTAATGAATCCATGCGAAAAGACATTTGCTTTCGGCTCGGACCACAAACAAAATACACATTTTCTGGGGTTTTCTACTGGAACAAAAGCAAAAATGAGTTTGTTCTTTGCGAAGGGCCATGTTACTGGACATTTGCTATGAACAACTACATTAATTTCTCATTCGAGGTAACGTTTTTTTGTTTTTCTATGGAGCACGGCGCAAGACATTTTCAAACCTAAATTTAAAGACACTCAAAGCAAATCGAAAGGAGTTGATATCAGATTACTAACACTGGTTTCTGGAGTACTCTTTTGGGTCTTGATAACAGGCATTCTAGCTGGTATCTCGATTTCAAACGAGTTTAGAGAGGAGATGTGCAGAGGCCTAAATCAAATTTTCAAGCTGGATAAACAACTGATGAAAATATTTGTAACGGATCGAAAACAACCAACTCCAGAATATCCCGAAAAGAAACGTATCGAGTATCAAATTTGACTGCTTTGTTCCACAAATTCTACCGGTTCTTTCTGGAATAGCATTATTCATTCAAGGCGAGCCATTGCACAGTCTGATGGAATGGGTTTTAGAAATAGAATTCGGATGGAATTGGGAAACACTTCCAATTTGGATTTTCGTTGTCAGTGGAACATATGGATTCGTTGGAATCGTGATTTCGATAATATTTCATGCCATTACCACCTTGTTCGTCTGGCTTTTCTGGCTAAGAGCAGCTTGTCCGAATGAAAAATCAATGAAGAAAAACTGGGATGATGGACTTCTATACTTTGGAACTGCACAACTTGGAAAATTATCAGAAATTGAGTTGGTTTGGATGTATAGAGCTTTCCAGGTACAAGGTGGACTGATGGATGCACTGTACTCAAATTCAAGGGCTGCTTATCACGATTTTGCACAACAGATCACCTTCGTAATTGCAGTATTCTCACTGATGCGGTTTCAAGAAGTGATTTTTGAGGGTGGTTTATTAGGATTTGCGTTAGCTGGAATTTTAGTTTTGGCGGCGTCATTATCTATGTTGATGATGATAATAGAATCGTTTGGACTGGATGAAGTACAAAATCGATCGGAAACTTTTCAAAATGTAATATTAAAGGGAACAAAAAGAAACCTCGCAATAAATAAAGCTGTACGATCATTTAAGCTTATAACAATACACTCTGCTGGTTCGTACTACAATGTAAATAAAAGCTCGTATTTGGAATGGTGTGATCAAGCTGTTGATCGATTAGTTACACTTCTTTGCTCAATTTAAAATATTGGTCACAACTTGAGTTAAGATTTATTGTAATAACTATGAAATTATATTACAGTTAGTTGATCGGATATGTGTATGGTGTATACTAACTAAAACACGATAGTTGTATCCGTTTAAAAATTATATATTGACATGCATTACAAAAGCAGGGGTCTGTCAAAGGTATCCTAAATATAATTTTCTAAATTTGAATTATTCCGTTCATAGATTGCCAAGAAAATTAAGTCTAACGAAAACGTGTGATATATTTTAAATATGGAAGTTCTAGAAAACTAGTTTAACAAAGTCGTTTGAAACATTCATATCCGAAATTGCATTTTTAAATATACCAATTGCATTTTAGAATTTTTCCCGTTTAGACTATTTTGCTAATTATTTGGAAAAAATACTTTTAAAAAATTCGTGTTTAGACTTTTGTTTATTTTAAGAAAACATATTTTTAGAAAAAATTGCGTTAAAGTAATTTATTTTTTGAATATCTCAATTCGACTAATCTTCTTTATAATGGTGGAAGTTGGAAAATTTTGATGTCACCACAAAATATTTGCACCATAAAAAATTAAGACAAACTTAAATGTGTATGACTAATTATTTATACCATTATATTTCCAAATTGCGAAACAAATAAAGTACATACACTTCAGTTAAAAACTAAAAGCAACATGGTATAACTGTATCACTAAAAGATAATAAACTTAATAAATATTTAACTACACTTGTATATCCAGTTGTACAACTCAGAAACTAAAAGTACGCAATAATTTTATATCCTTGAATTATAAAAAGTGCTGCACTTTCAACTGCCTAAAAATCAAAACGTTTTTCATCAGGTATTGGGGCAGTCATACTCATCAAAGGCTGTAAAGTGGTATGAAGTTGGTGATTAAAAATGTAAACACAAATGTCCTGAATCACATAAAAATGGGCGTGGTAAGATACATATTTATTTCAGGTTATCATATGTTTTGGTGTACCATCAAGACAGTCCCAAATACCATCCGGATCACAAATATGCTCAGGTTGAATACAAGGCATTGGAGCAACGGGCGCAATTAAGTCTCTTTGCGTTGGACATCTTACTGCGTTTGCCTTTACACAGGGACATTCAAGTTCATCAGTCCAATCTCCACAGTTATTTTCGGCGTTACAGTATTGATTGGGACGAATACATCGTCCAGTATTAGCACATTGCACCTTAAGTTGTTGTTCAATTGTAAATGAAAACACTACTTACATTTTTACTTTAATTACTTTGTGGCTAATTAATGAATATTTGTTGTCGACCTATTGACAAAGGGCACTTAGGACATTTCCCAGTTCTTGGATCATATTTGTCACTCCAATCGCCACAGTCGTTCCATCTTTCGCAAACATAATGTTCCATTATACAGTTTCCATTAGAACATTGCCACTATTTTAAACCGATAAAATAAATAAGTTGTCTTATATGTCTTTAAAAAAATCAAAGCCACTAATTCATGTACCGGTGCTCCTTCTGGACAAGGTTGACAGTCATATGGATCCATTTCACCACTTCCATCTTCACAGTCAATCCTACCTACAAGTATTTAAGTAACATTATAATTTTTAACTTGCGGAAAATTTGATGCCTTTTAAAAAAATTACAAAAGAGATTAACCATCGCACACCCACGTGAAAGGAATGCAGTCACCGTTGTCACATGTAAACTAAATTTAATGAATACAAATTTAAAATATCTTTAGAATATGTAGGTACTTGAATTTTTTACGAATGTATTTATTTATGTACCTGGTCACCAGGACGACAAATCATTTTTGTTGACGTTAGATTTTTTGCCATGCCGATACCTACCACAAAAACAAGAGCTATAAAATATTGATTCATTTTACATAGCAGTAAAAAAATTCGTTCAAATTTAATTATAAAGTGACATGTTATTTTCTACGTGTAGTCTAAGTTTAACGAAATGGCAACTTGATATCAGCAGATTATTGAATAGAAATATAAGGTATAACCTTGACAAATAATGATAGCAATGCAAACGTATTTATCAATAAGATTCTCATATAAATCACCTGAGTTTAATACGTTGCATGCAGCAAGGGACTAAATTCATTATCTGGGCATTTTATGCTTTGCCGTAGTCACCTGAAATATCTAAACTGGTAAGAATACATAATGGCATTTTCAATAGAACTTTGTCATTTTATTTCCATTTACTTAAACATACACACTTCTGCATCACTTTTAATATTTGTAATTTTTACAGCTGACACGAATGTTCACGATAAAGTCTTTGACATACTGACATCAGTTTCCATGATGGCATTACTATTTTTGACATACTCTATCAAATTATCAGGCTTGAATACAATTTTAATGACAACACAAACGTCGTCAATATTTTGTAAGATTTTAGTATTTAATTGCTTAGGAAAAACTTAGTATATCGTTTCTTGTCAGTTTATTTAATAGTGACAATAGGTACGACTTTTTCACATGTAGTAATTAATCATCATGATATTTAAATTGAGTTTCTAATACGTATTTAGCTTTTGCGTTTTAATTTAGTTTATTATATTAATTTTTAAACTTGTACAGACAACACTTTCACGAATAATGCTATAAATTTAATGCAACACCGTTTTTGCACCTTATATCTAATAATGCTTTACTTTTGGCGAAATTTACACATATTTAATTACATTTACATATTTCTCATGCCTTGTTACAAAGTAAAGACCTGACGATGTTGTGTGGTTTATTTATAGCATTTTACCTAAATCCTGTCCGACATCAAATATTATTTTACCTTATGCTTGACCTTAATATTTTCCCTTAAAAAAGACTGGCTTATTAGACGATTCAATCCATAAAAGAATAATTACTTTTTGTAGCCCTAATTACAGAATGTTGTCTTTAAAAACGAGCTCAGATATTTATTCTTTTATGTTTATGATCTTAAATGGCTTTCAGAAATCAATTGCAGAATAAACTTAACTGGATATTTCCTTAGATTTGACAACAAGCTCTTTAAATATAAATGGAATAGAGTTAACATTAGGGTCCTTTGTAAGTAAAATCACAGGAGCTAAAATAGTTAATAATATGTGTGAACAAAGAAGACCTGTTATTCTCGAAAACTTGAAAAGTTTCCCGCATTTCGTTTTCGACTAACTTATTGCTTATAAATGTTCCACATTATTTTGTCTTTAAAACTCCTTTGGTCGTTCATTTGATTCATAGTTTTTTGTTTGTACATGTCTTATTACTTTTCTATTCAAAAGTCATGAGACTTACATGAAAAAATGTGTGATAATTTTGAATATGTTTTTTTTACAGAAATATTTTACATGCTAGCCCATCTTTGCTTTCGAGTACCTCAACCAAATTCAAGCAATAAAAGCAGATTTTGTATTGTAATGAATTTGGCTAGTGGTAAAATTTACAATATTTTGCTGTGCAGTGCCAAAAAATTTTTCCTCTTGGCGAAATCTACAAATACTTGACATATTTTTTCTCATACCCTTTTCAAAATTAAAAATCTGACCACTGTAAAAGGTCAAGTTATGACATTTTACTTAAGTCTTAATCCGAGAATAAATCTAATTTGGCATTACGCTTGGATTTATTATTTTCCCAAACTAAAAATGGTTAAATGAACGATTCAGTACATAAAATATTAACTACGTTTTATAGTTTTACTAACGGAATACCTTATTTAAAGGTTAACTTAATGTTAAAAGCTATTGACAAGATAAATATAAAACTAGGCTTTGACCTATGCCTTTGTTTCGTTATGGTTATTAAAATAGCACTGAAATATGCGCAAGTATTACTTAAATGCATTTTATATTTTAAAAGTTTGTTTTTGACATTTTCACTTGCAATACTTATTCAGTCGCTCTGAATCACTTGACACATAACTATTTCAAGTCCAATTTTTAAAAATAAAAATCTTAATTTCTGTAAAAATCATTGTTCAAAATGTTCACACAATCCATAGCAGATCAATTTTCTTTCATGCTGTCGGTTGTAACCAAACTTGGATGCTTTCCATTACGAATAAATACACAACAAGGAGATTTCTACGTAGACTTTTGGAGTCATTTTCACACAATTCATACATGGGTTTGGTGCTTGGCCTACGTTTTAGTTGTACTCCCTAATCATTTATGCACGCTTATTCTCACAGGACAAACAAAAGATTTATCTACACTGTTCTAATTTGGTTTACATGTATTGCCATATCAATATTATTTCGTGTACTTGCAATGCGCCCCCACGGCATTTGTCAGTTGTTTAATGCATATTTCAAATTTCTTGAAAACTTTTACAACAAGTTTACAAAAGACTACAAACCAACCGAAATGGAAAAATACTACAATAAAATGCTAGAAAAATGTCTGACATTGTCGTTTTGGGCTTGTACTTTAATAGGCTTAGTTGGAAGTTGGGATTGCTTTATTAATCCACAAGCACCACCATATCCAAGTTTTGGAGTGAAGAAATACTACTTTTCTTGGCCAATTTATTTAGTTTCATGTTGCTGGCTTAGATTTATGGCAGCAGGAATTTTTGCAACTTTTGGGTTTTTATTGTACAGTTTGTTGTTGTACTTTAAATGAATGTTGCCTATTATCAGAAATGAAATGCGGTTTGGTTGACATTTAAATTCTTACCAAACTTGTTCCACTTTACGAAAAGATACTAAAACATTGGTGACTACTTGGCGGTCATTAGAAATCATTGTAATTATGCTTAACACTGAATTTACAGATAATATGTTGTTATACATACAAGGCAGTTTTACAAGTTGAATTGTGTTTTGTATCGTGACTTTGACATATGAGTGGAATACGTGTGGAAGGGTTCTTCAAATTTTGCTAATTGTTGGAGGTTTGGCAATTTACTTGGGACTTTCGTCAATGTTACTGCTTGCCGGTCTTGAGTATAAGTGGAGTGCTCAAACGATTCGATCTTGGAAACGAGAGTATTTCTTGACAAAACAGGATTGGTTGTATGTAAAAAAGTTTAAAAGGTCTTGCAAGCCATTTAGTATTGGTGATGGAAGAAATTATGTGATTATGTGATTAACAATCGATGTTGTTGTTTTTAAGATGCGTTAGTAAATCCACGTCGAGATCTTTAATTGCTTATAGGGGTATTTTTGGAGATAAATAGATAAGGCCAAAGATTAATACCTTGAAATTGTAATGAAGTAATGGGGCTTTGCATTAAGTATTGTTAATAAGAGTATGCACAACGTTTAAAATTCAGGCAAAGATACGTTCTTATAAAGCATTCAATAATAAATCAATATTTTATTGTAAAATCCTTATACCTTATGAAAATATTTTTGTTGTGGGCATGACTGTTACATTTTGACTATCAGTTCCATGCATATTTCATTTTAAGAATGACGATAAAGTAGCAAAGTATAAATTTCTAAGGTAAATGAAAGCCAAGTCCGAACAGAAAGGCACGTACACAACTTTGTTACATTTTTTAATGATTTTGAAATATTTGATAAATAAATAATTAAATTTTCTTAGTATTCTATGTAAAAATTCATTGCTCTTTGGTAAGTTCAGCTCTTCCCACCGAAGTTTTACAATGTATTGTGCACAAGCTAGATAAGGTTTTTGTTTAATAATTAAAATATAAGGTCAGTAAACCTTTCACCATAAATCACGTTAGGAACAAAATGTTGTTGTAAAATTTTAGCTGATTCAATTTTTTCACTTATACAAAAGAACAAAGCACATAAAAAATTAGAATGAAGTTTGTCCAAATTTACACTTAATTTTTAACACCAACATGTTTGCAACATTCTCAACCATAACACAAAATTGCTCGGAAACTAATGGAGTCAATGCTTCGAAATTATTACCTGAAAATAAATAAATTTTCATTTTCAGCTATAATTTAACGTTTTCCTCAGTATTCCAAAGGCATACACTTTTGATATGTGATATTCAATTTTCGTGCGTATTTTTTGTAAAATTTTCTTCACAATAGCAAGAGACTCATTTACTTTTGCATCATATCCTAAAACAACAACAAGTATAAAAAATGGGTCAACTGTGTTAGTTAAAAGATTTGAAGAACGGTTAAGTTATTTTTCCACTGTTTGAGTTAGAAATGAATGCAAAGGTAGAAACTTGTATAGTTTCTCGCTCCGATTACCACGACAAGAATTGTTATCAGTTGTGTTGCCTGCAGTTTATTTTTAAAAACGTTGTTACATCACATGCATCTCTCTAATCCCAACAGTTAAAACATCTTAAATCGGATAAGTTTGGTCGTTGTTGAGAAAGGTATCAATTAGCTTTTTATGATAATGTGGTGAAAATTAAATTACATACGTTAAAAATTCATTTACGATAGGAACGCAATAATAATCACTTTATTCGGATGTGTCAGGTTACTCAGATACATCTCCAAACTGGTTAGGGTTATTAATTTCTTATCAAATATATTGATAAATTTTAGATTTCAGTTTTATACAAAATCGGGAACAAACTTTTTTTCACAAACATTTTTACTAATAAATTTAATCTGGATATACGAAAGAATGTTTTTAAAAAATACAAATGAATTAATTTTCATCATGTTATTTCAATATCAATACTGATTTTGAACTGGAAATCATACTAAACGTGCCAGGTATAAAATACTTGGCACAAAAAAAGAAAACAATTGATACAATGTATAAACATATAAACATGCCATTCATAAATTTTAAAATGATACCACAAGCAGATTAGTTGATATCAAATAGGATGTAAGCATCAATGTTCTCAAGATATTTTTACGATAAGCAAAGTTATCACTGTTTTTCATACGAATTAACTCATTTTGTTACGCTAAAACTAATTTCATACAGTTGGCTTAAAATACATGTGTTGTTTCTTGGTTTAATTTATTAGTATTGTTACATAAGCAAGTAATTATAACATGACCATGGGTTATAAATTTGTTGAAAGCTGATAAGATCAAACATAATAATGAAAATCTTTTCGTGAAACTGATTTAATATCGGACTTACAGTGAGTAGAAGCCTAACCCCCCATTACAACTTCAGTTAACACAAATATTCACAATGAACTCTAAAATTCTCGGTGGGTTTCATTGTGTAGTTGTATTATTATTTGTAATATTTTCTGCTAGTGTGACAAGTTTAAGTCTTTTCGAAGATGATAATGTAAAATTTAGCAATTTTAATAAGTCTAAGATGGGTAACTATTAAAACTGGGTACGAGAAAATTCTAGAGATCCTACAAACCAAGTTTCTACAATATTGAACTTGAATACCACCGGTCTCTCACCTGCAGTTGATATGACTTGTGTATTTAGCTTCCAGCTTATTAGTGGAAACTCACAAGAACGTACTTACCAAACTTACCAAACATGAAGTGAAACGAGCAACCTCACCAGCTTTAGTATTATTATGGACACAAATGATACTTACGTGATCGCAGGTAAACCAATTTGATTTTTAGAATGAGCCATGATTAACCAATGCAGCAAATTTGGTAGTTCTGGTAATGACGAAGCAATTGAATTTCAAATCAAATTACAAAAACATTACATTTTTTACATGTGAAACTTTATACATATGGTTACTGAAAATACGTTTTGATACATCACTTGACTTCATAACAAAGTCGAGTTCTTACTTATCTACCAAAAAAATACCCCTATATGCAACTAATAACTGAACCCATGCTAAAACTTATGTTAATTTTTTATGAAGATCACATGATCTCCTTGACTCACAAGACAACCTGGACCTTCTAAAAAATTATATAAATTCAAAAATAGTGTTGTAACTAACAAATTGAAAGAGGGCTTTTAGGCCAAGTGTTACAAGTTTAACATTCACTTTAGTTTGACTTTCGTTGTTTACTAGGATGTTCTGTATATCAATCATGGGCACTTGGTAAAAAAAAATCTTCCCAGTCATAAAAAAAGTTATTATTAAGCTATTTTAGGCATTTATTAATAGGCCTTATATGAACGAAACACAAGAAACCAATTAACTTGTAATTTATCTTAAATTGCATGCCGCAATCAAATTTTAAGTTAATTTTAATTCGGCCCTTGATATTTTCTCCTACTCTAAAACCAAACGTATATAATATATTTAATATAATAATGGAAAAGAGACAATGTTCGGGTCTTTCGTAAGCAAAATTACAGAAGCTAAATTAGTTAGTACCATGTGGCTACATAAAAGAACCGTTATTCTCGAAAACTGGAAAAAATTCCCGCATTTCATTTCCAAGCAGCTCATCGAACATAGTTGTTTCCATATTATCCTGTTTTTTAAACAATTAAATGTGTTTGATTGACTTATAGCTTTTTGAGCGTGTATCAAATGTTTTGATATGTTATGGGCTTTGAAACTTGTATCAACAAATCCACACGCCCCCATGCCCATGAAAGCCCCAGCAAGAGGAAAACATAACCACAGCTGCATTGGTATTTTACCAAATGCTAATATACTAATTCCCCAAAATAAAGCAACTGAAACCTGACAAAAATCATATACATACAATAAAACTCTTGGAAAAAATCGTTCAAAATATGATGACATAAACGCATTTGCAGGAATATTTTAAATGTAAAAGAACTTAACAACTTGTCCTTCTTCGAAAACAAATATGTCAAAATATAATCATAAACTTCTAATCGGCAGCAGTCAAGT
>JAQIWN010004739.1:0-10788 GCA_034699025.1 Entomobrya cf. arborea Gr-Col-00668 | reverse complement strand
TATTGAATGAAATGGAAACTTGTAGTGGTAGTAGTGCATGGTTTCTTCCAAAATATTTAGGACAAGAATATAATCGAGTGTTGCGTAAGAAGGATATTTATTCCCATGTTGGAATTCAATCCATTGGAATTCAAAATATCAACTTGTATTTAGAGGGATTAGTACCATTGTTTGTTTTAAAAAGAATAAGGTCTGCGCCTGATAATGGTGTTTTGGATTGGCTACAAAATTTAATTAGTAAAAAGCATATAAAACAAATGCAAGAGAATGAACCACCTAAAAAACCGAATATGAAAGGAAATATTCAAATAATATTTCTCTTTACATTATGTGGTGATTCATTGGGTTTGATTGTGTTTGTAATGGAAGTACGTAGAGTGATTTTTAAGGCAGCAGTTAAACTTATATTGCTTGTTGTGAATGCCACTAAATTGTGTATTGCACAATTACGGTTATTTTTGGTACTGACATTGGCCAACTTGTGTCGTAGATCTTGCCGTTTGTTTAAAAAAATAATAGCACTTAACTAGATTTATTCTCCGAAGACACTGGTTAGAAATGTTTCTGGCCTTTGGCCTGAAAACGAAAAACATTGGATTGGAAAGTCGCAACTCAGTTTTGAAAACTTTAAGCTATCCAAACAAAGTAGTGAGTTTTATTGGCAAAGAATTGAATATATTATTGAATAGGATTTTATAAGCCAAGCAAATGCAAAATTATATGAATCTCTGTGGTATTATTATTTTCAGCAAAACGTTTTAATTTGGTAATACTAACAGGAGCTTCAATGACTTAAAATGTGATAGTAGGTATGTATTGAATTAATGTATGTAAACTATCATTACTAAAACACACTAAAATAAATATTACATACAAAAAGCTTACTCAATGTTTTCACAGAAATTCTATAGGTAAACTATTATTCTATTCTTAGCTGTATAAATTAATCATCCTTTTTCATGTTGGTTTCTTCCACATTTGCTTGTATGCAATACTTTTTTTTGTTACAAAGTAAATTTTTTCTTGGGTTAGTCCATGTCAAAATTATTAAAGTTATTTGTCTAGAAGTTTCCGTTAATAAAAAATTAATGAGATTGTATGGAAATTAAAATAAAACTTGAACTCCGATTTCTGTTTAAAGCGTAAAATTTCAAACACGAAGCCTATCGTGGAATTGGAATATTCTATGCGTGCTAGGAAACTTATGCTTCGTTTACGAAATGATAAGGATACATGCTTTTTTCAACTTAAAGCCTGCCCTTAATTAAGTAAACTACTTTATAATAAACACTTGCGAATGCTTTTAATTTGTGTTTCAATATTTTTTACCATGTATTTTCTTGCATGGTATATAAAAAATAATTACTAATTAAAACCATTGATATCTTAAATTTATTTTCCGATATAATGTAACATGTAAGCTCGCGTTAGCACTATTGGTTAGTTTTAATAAATAATGTTAACATGAATCAATCAATCAATCGTAGAGTAGTAGTTCATTTACTGTTTGTGAGGCTTAACCTCAATTACCACAAAGTAGAGCTAAAACAAATACTGTAATACAAAATCGGCATTAGTGATTTGACTAAGGTTTAGGTTCATATGATAATTTTATTTTAATTATAAATTTGTTCGTATATCTTTCAAATAGTTTAACTTATTGATTTCTGTCTTGAAAAGCCAACGTTTTCTAAAATGTTAATAAATCCAATCTATTTCACCAAAGCAATAGCGTAATCGATTTCAATTTATCTACTCCTTTTGAAATCAAATTTAGAAAAGTGCTTGTTCTAATCTTATAAAAGAGATACGCACTTCCATATAAAATGTTTGACAACTATCAACAAATTTTCTATACATGGTTTTTCTACCAACTAGCTTTTAATTTACTCAATAAAGGCATCCGATAAATTAGCAAGTTTTGCAAAGATTACACTCTCTGCTAAAACTATGGCAAGGAGAGTTCCAATGACACACCCAATGATAAACATAGCCTTAAACCCACCATCCAGCAGAGCTTCATTATACTTAATTATCAGATAGACCAATAAAGAAAAAGTTGTGAAACAAGCGACATGCTGAAACATACACCAGATCATTATGGTAAGTGACATATTTGTTAGAATCCCAACTAATCCTTAATTAGAGCATGTGTTGGTTCCATGGGATAAAATAAAAAGACAAATACGCCAAATGGTACAGCGAATGACAGAAAGGTAATTAATAAGATTAAATAAAGAAGTAGATTTTTGAGAAAACGTTACATTTCTAGTAAATTTTACATAAAGCAACAAGAGGTTTTAACTTCAAAATGTTGAAATCCTAATGCCAAGTTAGTGCGCCGAATATTAAATATACGTTCAAAAAGTATTACGTAAAAGTAAAGTATCTGTTAATTCCTCTAAATAGAATTTTATCTGAAGCCTTTCAAATGTCCTTCAGAATAACTTCTATGCAACCAAATTGTACAATCTGGTATCGTCATTTTGACTACCCAGAAATAACATATTGATTCCAAAATATTATACATAGATATAATTATACATGCATATGTATGATATAGCTAAAAAATAACTCTGACATTATGTTCATTAAATTTTTTAAGAGGTTGAAATATCCTTATCGTATACTCGGCCAACTTGGATTCGATTTAATGTTTTGATAAGTATTTTTCAAACGTGGAAGATAGCTAAAAATGTAATAAAAAATATTAAAAGTAATGTCTAACAAAAAATGATAATTGGATGATTTTCCTAGTTTAAAATACTACTTAATATGTTTTCACTAGTGGTCATTTGCAATCCAAGTTATATAGTTACATACGCTACAAAAGTTGGGTATCTGAATTTTTGTGTGTCGGAAATGACAGTAGAGCCTGAAAATTATTGATATATTGTATAATACTGATGACGTTCAGACGGCATTGACGTTATATTTAGAAAAACAATAGATATGAAGAAGTATTGTAATCGTAGCCGAAGCGCACACTAAACCGACTTTAGTATAAATAGAAAAATTTTAATTTAATTTTTACATAAGTAAAATACACGTGGCTTATCGAATTTTAATTGCCTACATATTAGCCAATGCAAAGTAAAATTTGGACGGAAATATTGAAAATTTCATCCAAATATATTGATTATAGATTAAATTATGCTTGAATTTCTTTTAGTCTTTCTGTTCAGCTCAATGTCAAAATAGTCTCCTTGAAAAGACGTCAAAGCAAAAAAGCATTCAAACCTTTCTTATCTCGTTATACGCATTCTTACATTAAGTTTTTAGATTTTTAAGGGATATCTTGTTTTTAATTCTTTGCATTTCAACAATATCAAAATGATTACAAACTTTGCAAAATCCATCATAAAGTTGCGCATTTGTATGCAGAAATACGTACTCCTTTCTGGAGAACTTGCGTGGGACTACAAAAACCAGAAGTTCATTTACCCGCCATTTTATATGGTATATAATTCGAAAATGAACCTAATCGCTCTTGGAGCATATCCAATACTGTTAACTATTCATCTCATCAAAAAATACCTGACAGAACCAATATTCGACGAGGAGCATCCCGGAAAACTGATTTCATATTTGATCGGATGGGCTGAAAACGTGTTTTGCATGCTATTGCTCGTCATTGGAACCCACTTAAATTTTCGATATGACCTTTTTCGATACCTATACAATCAACTGCTCACCTATGATTCCTTCATGCAGAATATTCACAAAAGAAATGGTAAACTGCCAAAGGAAATAAGGGACATGGATATTCAATTACTGTTTGTGCTTGTGATGATAATGGTTGCACCATTTATGTTCGTCGCTATACTTGCACTAGACGAAGACGAAACTCATCAACTTATCGAAGATTGGTTGGAAATTGATTTAAAATGGCAATGGAAACACGCCAAGTTACTTATATTTTTGTCGTGGGCTGCAAGCAATGCAGCTAATTTAGTGTATTTTGTAATATTGTTACTATATTTGTATATGATAAATCTTTTGGTCAATCTGGATTTCCTAACACCAATCGACATTTATCTTGATCGTCCCAAAAGCAGTCAGAATAAAAGAAATAGTTTCCTTATTCGAACCAAAGGTTTTGGAATACTGACAGAGGAAGAATATGTACGTATTCTTCGAACAGAAGGTGTAATAAATCGAATGTTTGCCGAAATCTACAAAGCGACTTGTATAAGCGCACATCATTTGTGCTGCTTAGTACTCTTTGTGGTTATAACATTTTTGGTCATTCGGGAAGGTGACAAGCTAGTACATGAAGGGGTGTTGATAGTACTAATTCTTGTTTGTGGCGTTACAATTCCGATTATACTGGAATACTTGGAATGTACAAAGTTGGGCGAACTAAGTGACCGTTCAAATTTGGTTGTGGACCAAACCAGAAGGCTTACTCCGAGAAAAGCTGAATTGCATAAATTTGCTCGTAGTTGTGAAATTCTAAAATTACGTTTTGGGTATCCATTTTGTGGTATTGATAGGCATACGTTTTTGGAATTTATGGATGAGGCGGAAAACTCACTTTTTAGTTTGCTTTCTATTTAAGTTAGTAAGTTAGTTCCCTCAAATGGGATTTTATTTGACGGTTTTTGGGACAATTTCTATTTAAGTTGAAGTAAACAATGTAAACATTTTTATTTCTAATGAAATGCTAAATGTATAGTAGCAAAATAAATTATGTTTCAAATGCAAAATAATTGTCTCCATAATTGGGGAAATATACTAGGTATTGAGCAGTAAATTGAAAATGCAAGTTAATGTTTGAAAGTAAAATGACTGTTTATTAGTTCAAATATAAAGGATAACAATAAAAAGCTATGCAAAATATAATATTACAAATGATTTTAAAAGTTAAGAACCGAAAACCGTGTCGATGTTTTAAAGTTACTGTCTTATGTATACAAGCTTTAGAACACGTATTTTATTCAGCAATTACTAATCAAATAAACAGAAATTACTTTAGCATTTTAATTTACATTTGTAAGGTTTTTTCGTGACAAGTGTCGAATGAATGAGACTTAAACAAAAAGTTGTAACGCATTTACTTAATATTTATTTTAAATTGACGTTTTCTAAAAATTGTCAAATGAAAGAGTTGCCACTGATCTCAATTTACAGGAATATGTGATATACGTTTTTGATAAGAAGTTTTGGCACCATTCTAAATAATTTGTGATACCGATACAGCAATTGAAATAAATCAACTGTTTTTTAAAGATTTATTCATTTTTTTATTTTCATGTTTACCTTAGTTTCCATTAAATACACGAGATCACGGCATCAAAACGGTACAAACTTGAAATTTGTATGCAAAAATTATCTGTACCGGCGAAGGCGTAAAATTTTCAAAGTTCATTCCTTTGAATTGAAATTGAATTTTTTTATTCAGTTAATTAGCTTTTATTCTTACTTACATCTTGTGAAATATCAAAATATATTAAAAATTATAAAAGATACAAACTACATGTTTAGACTATATTTTGTGCTTTACGTTGACCATAGCATAATTTCTAATTTGAATATTTCGTTCTAATCCAAACCTTCGACATCTTTGAAAGAATTTAATGAGTGTTTTGAAGCACGTTGTGCAAAAACTTAAAATTTTGGCTTGCAATTGTCTTAAAAATACGGGTATTTCTAAGAAAATAAATACAAGTAAGGAAGTCAATATCCCAACTCCAGGAATTAAAGTCAAAACAGCTACGGCTGCTTTGTTTCCACGGATCTCAGATGTAGCAGTTTGATTATAATGAGCCAGCAATTCGTCGGCATGAGTATTCAGTTTTAAGATAACTGAGTATTCAATATATTTTTGCCACCACTCAAATATGCCAGCATCAAAAAGGTAACTTACTCGAAGAAAGATATGTGAGGGAAAGTATCCATGAAATTGGTAGCCCGAAAATTTCTCAAGTATTTTTTCTTTTCCATAAAGGCGGGTTTATGCATTTGTTTCAGTATTGTATAGATCCTAATTGCAGAGGGACTTTGTAGTATGATTGCAGCCTTGTTGCACAAGTTCATATGATGATTCAAAATAGTACTAAAATCTTTAAAAGTACTCTCTCCGAAATCCGGCAACATTGCCGAGTTGTTGACGTATTCCCACATTTGCGGCGAAATTTCGTCTTTCAACAAGTTTAAACTATGTTCGAAGGAGTTCTCCGGACGCAACATACTCACCAATTCATACCACAAAACAGAGACAGCCGGAAGCGCTTCGTGACCACTGACAGAGCCGTGCAAATCATGTAAATTTTGAAGTTGACAAAGATTATATTGTTCAACAGTTTCCAAATTAAGCCTTTGTGAGTGTTAAATTTATATTCTTTTAGCAGTTTAAATTCGTCAAATTGGACCAACGGTGTTCTGCTGTGAGTCGGGTCACATTGTCTCCTTTGTAAAGTGTGCTCAAATAGAGCCATGTAATCGGAACACAGAAAACACAAAAATAAAACGAATTTTTTGAAGTTTTGCTATCTGCGCCGAAAATACGACTAGATTGATCGACAATTGAGAGGAACATCCAAAATGTTTTGTCAATTAAATTAGAATTCCTTGACGACACGAGTGAATTATTCGATATTTTTACAATCCACGAAACAATAAAGCAAGTTGTCAGAATTAAAAACCATGTTGGAATATCGAAAGGGGAAATCAATTCTACTAGCTGGTTTGTCCAATGCAATTGTTCTCTGTGACAACTGACAAACTGATAGTGCCTGAAACTGGTTACAAAACGGCTGTCTTGAATTGATCCGCGGGAGGTCCCAGGAAACATCCGTATGCTTGGACGAAATGCTGGGAGAGAATTCATAGCCTTTGTTGGGCTACAAGCGTAAACATTGACATTTTCCCAGGCGTTCCATTCTGCTTGTGTTTTTTCAGTAATTGTAATATTTGCCAACCTGGGTAATACTAATGAGATTAAGTGTTCGTCCGCTAACAAATCAAACGCATAAATATAAAAATTAACTGGAAGCGACAATATATGTTTTTCGACATTTTGTTTGCTTCGAAAGGTTCTTAATAAGTTGTGCTCTAATGCAAGTTTGACTTCAATTGAGTGGGGATCAGAATTAAGTTGAAGATTTTCTTGTAGAAGAGATTCAAGCTCATTTCTAGAAGTCGGAATCATCTTTGTTCGCAAAGAAATGGGTTTAAGTGAATCACAAGGATCGCAGTAAGGACATACTGCTTTAAGAGAAGACGATGAATATTCCCAGATGATAGCCGTAACGGATAGTCTTGGAAGTCTGTAATGTATCCAGAAAACAGCTGCCGTCCATTTCTTGATACTATTTTCATTTCTGCAGATTGAATCCTCGTTTGAATTACAGATGAGGATTGAGATTGCTGGAACATTGTCTAAATAGTCTCCCTTCCAACGCAGAGTTTGTACTGTTGCAATATCATAAAATAATGAGGGAATTTTAAATACACTTTCCCACGAAAGCCCAGACATATACATGTGAGGAGAAACTTGCTCAGTTGGCGGATGCAAATAAACGTCGGCTTCACAAACTTTGTTTTTACTTGTTAGTTGAAATGATTCAGAGAACGTTTGTTTGTAATAAGGAAAAGCTATTTGGAATACAAGGAAAAGTGTCATGTTTCTGGAATCCCAACAGTGAGCGAACAGGACTAATTTTTAGACTGAAGTGCTGGATATGCAGAGCCGAGCTCAAATGGAAACACTAAGCCAGTTAACAAATGTGATAAGTAGCGAAAAAGAAGAACAGGTTGCTTTACCACTTGAAAATCAATATTTAAACCTTTAAAATTAATGACACGTATATTGCAACTTGTGAACGAATTTACAATGGAAATTTGGTCTAATGGATCCTCAGCTGCAGCAATAAGTGATGCGGACGATAAGTTATTTTGAACACAAATTCCAAGTAAAAGTGAAAGGTGAAATATGAGGGGGTGACTTAATACTTGGAACATCTTGAAAAGTAAAAAGTGGTTACTTGTAGTGCGTTTTTATTCAATAATGAGTTGTCGTAGATGGTTTTTGTCTGTAATTGTAATAGCACAAATGTAATACGATATTCAATTAAAGTGGATGGAAAATTTGAAAATTTACAGGATCGTTTTTATATGATACTACGTTAATAATCCATGCATTAGTTTAGTCAGAAAAAACTTTGAATTTTTTGTTAGTTATTTCAACAGCGCAGTTGCAATAACCAATTTCAGTTCGAGTTATTCTCTTATGAACCAAGGTAAGTAGCTTACTTTTAAATGGTTTTAAACCCTAACTGGCCCTCGACATGACGAATAAGTTAATTTTGCTAATTGATTTAATTATTCTACTGACAACATTTATGTGTTGTACTTATATAACTTATTTTGAATTTTTACTATTAACTTATTGTACGTGTGCATAACTTTGCATGTTAGCTATTACTACGTCTGAATCCGGGTCACATTAAAATGGGCGTTTATCTTATGGATTTTAATAACTAGCTAATAAATTAGTATTTAGAAAAACAAGTTGTTGGAAAAACCCGCTCGCTTGATGAAGTAGCAAATCAACGCCCTTCGGTGCCATACTTAGTACCGCAGTAAAGAAAAATAAGAGATACATGAGCCTGATACATTTTAGCTGAGGTGAACAAAGAGCCAACTGATCCTCACTTCCTGCCGAAACAAATATGCATGTACATCCGAATACTTCTTTTTTAAATACCAAATTCTTTATGGAAGTTAACTAAATTCATTATGCTATAAAATGCCAATTTGTATTTATAAGAAGCCACAGTATAGTCGCAGCTTTATAAAATATCATACAAAATGATGCAAGGTACAAATATTTATCCCAACTTAGATCACACCATTAGCATATTAAAAACTCTACTTATTGCTAATGACTACTCAGAACAGAATATAAAGAAGAAGAATAGCACGTGGTGCATTACCATTCGATGGCAAACAAAGTTTCTGATAACCAAAATCGCTCTCAAGTAGTATTATACACACGTTAATATGCATATTTAATCATGACAGGTACTAAAACTTTACCATGCTAAACCCCATTAGCAAATCAAAACTCGGATTTCAAGTTTTGACAACGCAAAAAAATCAAAAGAAGAAACATTAACCTGTGAACTGACGCTATTAGTGGGTAATTTCCAGCATATTTTTGTGCCACTTGAAACACATTTGTCGAATAGAAAAGAACAACTCCGGAAACGGAACTGTTTAAAGAATTTGGGCTAGCCATTACAATAGTAAGAAACTCCATTTTTTCAGAACAAAAATATGTTTCACAAACAAACCGTACTTTTCATTAGGATCGGTGATTAGCCACCCCCATACTTGCATTGTAAGAAGAAAAGCAAGACAATCTTGGCTTATGCTCACTCCTTCGTGCGTCAAAAAAAGGCAGTATGGTCAATTACAACCAAATGTGGCCATTCGGGGTTAAAACCTGGCCCATTTAATTACTCACATCCTGATCTTTCTTGTGATGTGAGAAATAAAAGAATTTCTCCTTTGCTATTTGTTTTTTATAGTTTTCATGTTCTATGTTCATGTTGTTGTAGAATTCGTTTTGAACTTGTTCCAAGTCGTCACAACCTATTATTGCATTTACATGTACGTGGTGTTCTTGCCAGTCTTTTGGATTCTAAAATTACGTTTCGATGACACACTTGATGGTAGACAGGTTTTAGTTAAGTTGTAGAGTAGTTAAATGCTCTTCAATACGTTTTGGGCACTTCACACAGAATTATACGTTGGGAAAATTGTAGCTTTTAGGTTTTATTTAATGTATAGGTCCTGGTGAGAGTTTAAATGATGAATTTTCCGTTGACTCAATTTGGAAAACATCAAATTCCTATACCAAAATTGCACATAAAACATATTATTTACGCATTGTTCATCAGTTTGTTGAAGAACTTTTTCTGATTTTTTTTTCAAAAATAACAGGAAAACTTGAAATCAAAGGAGATAAAACAACCAATATTTCTGCAAACAAAATCTTCAACATTCGAATTCATTTTTCTAGTATTTGTATGTCTATTCTTTGAACAAAATAATAAATGTAAAACAATAATAACAAAGATAAATTACAGTTTTTAAATGTAATGTATTATCGGATGCTGATATTTATCGGATTTCAGTCTTAACAGTCTGATTTCAGACAAAAAACACTCAACAGTATAATTACAAAACAACTATTCTGTAGTTTGCGTCACATTGACACGCCATAATGCACTATTTAAATGCTAACTAATTTTTATTTATTATCGTACTATTTTCAGAAATTGTGTTTTTAAGATACAGACTGAAGTTAATCTCCGAAATAACAGATTAGCTCAGATAATTTTTGTTTGCTCAAATTGCGGACTGATTTAATTTTTCGTTGTAGCTAAAAAAGTCGAGGTAAACCAAGTGTTCCGAACGTAACCTACCACATATGGAACCTACCATATACGGAGAACATGCATAATAAATATCAAATTTTTATCCAGATAGATTTTACGAGGGTAAAAATTCCTACTAAAGATTCGTAGAAATTGGGAGATTAGGATGCATAGAATATCATTTGATGGAAACAGAAACAGTGCTCGAATCTATCCACTCTGAATTAGTTATTTAGTTAGTTCCCTCAAGGGGGATTTTATTTGGCAATTTTAGAGAGCAGAGCTTGCCTGCCATTAATTAAGTTTTCTTATTTCATATTACCGTAGAGAGCAAAATATATATTATAAGACTGATATTATACAAAAATGTAGTAATAATAATAATAATAATGAGGATTTT
>JAQIWN010004738.1:0-10788 GCA_034699025.1 Entomobrya cf. arborea Gr-Col-00668 | reverse complement strand
TCGAAATGCATGCTGTTTGTCACTTTGAAATGGGTGTTGTGGAGTAATGTACAGAAATTGACCAATAAACCAACCAATAAATTGAATTACTATTGTGCGAAGCGTTAATTTATCGTGCATATTTTAGTGCATATTTCAACGATTTTTAGTGCATATGTAAGCGCGTAAAACCGTGTTTTATACTGCATATTTTCTCTGGCTTTAGTCATTAAAAACGAAGTAAAAAGGGTCAAATTCGAACCATGCGGACGTCAAAAGAGCTCCCCACGGTGTCAATGCCGCGGAAAGAGGACCAGGAATCGACAAATAGTCAAGTAATGTAAGTTTTTTATCAAGTTTTTTGGAGTTTTCTAAATATTAAAAGAATTGTATTCATTTTTTATACATAATTTGTCATGATTCAATAAAAAAATATTCGATTAAACTTACGTTCAAAAATTATGCGACCTTTGCTTAGTACTTCATTTAATAAAGGAAGCCAGTGAACTTGACTTAATCCAAGTACAATGATGAATACAGTAAGATATGAAACAAGTGCTGCTAAAGCTTGTAACACTAATATTGTTATGTTTGCGTTTAAAACATTTCCAAAGTAGAATTTGAGTAGGTTGTAAGTTGCGGCAAATGCTATCAAAAGGATAATAATTGTCCAAAAAATAAAACTATATTTGGACAATTTTGTCTTATTGAGATGGACGACGCAGTTCTCTACGTCAAATTTTATAACGAATTTCGGAAGAATAAAGAAGCCATATTCCATTATCAAGTTTCCCTTTTTGTGAATCTCGAAAAGCATCTTGACGAATTGAAATTTCCTAGTTGGCTTAAAAAAATGTAATGTGGTTAACTGTTGTAATAAAATTAATATAATTAGTACAAAATAATTCTTAGAGACGAATTTCTGAATAGCGAACAACTAAAAACTTAAAATATGTATTTGTGTTTCTTGAAATATTTTATGCCAAGGTTTGCTACAAAATACAGTAAGCTTAAGACAAGAGTTTGCAACAAGTGAAGCTAAACATTGACTTAGCAACTAATTTTCAACTTTGTAAAAGGATTGTTACCCAAAGTATACTGAAATAAATAATCAATCAATTAAAAGGATTGCTTCATAAAAAATGTTTCGAAATATCTCCACGAGTTGTTTTTTATTTAAACTAAAAGCTAAAGTTGTGAAATTTATATTGATTTATGGACACAAGTCGACGATAGGTTTTAATTTTCAAGAATTATAATTTGGTTTGAAAAATATACATTTGAGGTATTTTCCTCATTTTTCAAAGTATTTTTTTGTCTTAGTACATACATAGCGTGTATGAAATCATGCAATAGAATCGCTGCAAGCCTTTACTTTATGATGTTTGGATGTTGGCATATCACTTACTTAAGCCATTAAAAGTAGATAAACGAAAACACATGTACCTACTATATGAGATTAAAAAACTATATGTGTTTAATTTTTTTATAAAAAATATGTAAAATATTAATTTTAGAAGAAAAACATGCCACTTCTGTTTACTAAAAGTTTACTGCTTAAAGTAAAAATAATTGCGGTTAAGGTCAACGTTACATATTTTATTGTTTGTCTATCGTTGTTTTTAAGAGGCAAATGAAAGACTATACCTCTAATGTTTTATCGCATTACATATATTTTGCTTTTTTTGTTTCTTTTATGACGTTGCTGGAAGGTTTTATTTTACTTACAACGTAGAACTTTGTAAGGGTAAGGCCAAACCTGGAGTTGTGTTTTAAACATTATTAACATGACTTTTGATAATCTGTATTGATTAATTATTTTTTCTACATAAAGCATACAAATACCTAAACAATAATCCATATGCCTTACAAAACCAAAGTACTAAATATTTATTGTTTTCCAAAAACATTACCAATCTTTTTTACTATAATATGCTAATGCTTTTATTGATAAAATCATCAGGTATATTGATCTGTCCTGTATATATACAAAATAAAACATGAACGACATTTAATTTGCGTTTTGTATTTTTCGGTCCAAAGTACAATGTTTTGCAACCAATCAAGATGCCTGCATAGTTTTACACAAGCTAAAACAATGTTTCTTCTCAGAAAGTTTTGACTTAAAAAAAATACCTTAAGGTTAACTCACGTTAGTACATTTTGTTTTTGAATGGAGAACATGATAAATTGCTTAACGACGTAGTTTTCATTCTATCTTAAATCTAAGTAGCATACAATTTTTACGTTATGTTTTGTTGAACACAAATAATCTATGCATATAAGGTCTGTCTCATTCTATAGGGACCGATTGAATTTCTTTCATGCAACTTTCACAGGCTTTATCGAAAAACCTGATAATTTCTAAACATTTGACCCTACTGCTGTTACTATTGTACATGGGGCTTGGTGAAATTCTGACAGCGCACACGCACAGTGTCAGGGGTTCCCCACAAGGGACAATTTTGGGGTGTCTCAAAACTTATGGACTGACTTGAAAATTTTTGCATACCGCTATGATTGTATTAAGCTTTATGTGTAAATTTAATTTAATTAAAGTCCATTGTTCGTCAAAACATTTACTTTGGGTAAATTATTTCGGGTGTCGTACCCTGAATTTCAACGTGGTTCGATATCGAAGTGGAGCTACACGGAACCAAATGTGGAGCAATGGGGAACCTATAGTAATCATACCTAAACATTTGCAGCACCGTCACACCACATTTCAAGTGAGTCATTTTATTTGAGTATTTTAGCTTGGCTCAGTGGGTACTTGAAATTTCGAAACTTATTCGAAGCCTTTTCTGTGGTTTTTATATACTAATCATTAGAGCCGTTAATGCTATCTTAATACATCGTTTGCTAAGTGTTTGATGCTAATTGCTAATAACCATTTACACACAACAATACTCACTAACAAGTAGTACTATTCCACTGCCCCCAGCTCAAAACAAAATGAAATATAGAAAAATAAACTATAATGCACACTGATCACGATTCCAAAATCATTTTGCTGTGAAACGAATGTTCAATAGCTAAATTTTGACGTCAAAAACATAGCGTCAACGCACGCTTAGCTTATCAATATCTTATTATTATTATTAGCTGTCTTACGAATAATATTTATAGTGGATTTCTTGGTTGGACAAATGGTGTGGTTTAATAATATTTTCGTAATCAGAAACCTAAATCAAAAAATTCTTCATTCAATTCAATAATTCCAAATTGACGATAAGTGGCTGGTTCTACTTAACAAAGCGAGGTAAAGTTAAACTATATTTATGGGTTC
Source organism: Entomobrya cf. arborea Gr-Col-00668 (assembly GCA_034699025.1). NCBI lineage: Eukaryota > Metazoa > Arthropoda > Collembola > Entomobryomorpha > Entomobryidae > Entomobrya > Entomobrya cf. arborea Gr-Col-00668. The sequence continues at coordinate 7,520 of JAQIWN010004738.1, read as the reverse complement.
GTTCAGCATTAAGATTTTAATGTTGACTTTCTGCAAGCAAAGCTGTCCTAGAAAATACAATTTTCATTAGGATCCGTGATTGGCTGCCCCCAGACTTGCATTGTTTGTATTTATACTTCTTGAACAAATAAAACGATGTTGCCCCTCCTCCCGAATGACCGTTCACCCGACTGCCCCTTCTCCCGACTATTTCTTAGATTTGCCATAGCCCTCAACTCAATACCATATTGTTTCTCAACTTATCCTTAACCTGCCCCAATTTGGGTAAACATTTATTTACTTGTCTAAATATATCCAACAACTCTTTTTCCGAAGCATAAGACATTACCCAAACTTGTGTTCAGTTACACCAGTCGTGTATAAAGTTTTCGGCAAAATTCAAATTCAATTCGTCAACACGCCTTTAACCAACTTTTGTTACTCTCCTATCTTAACTTATCCTTAGCAAACATAAATTATTTAAACAATACCCAACACTACCATCTTAACCAAAACTAATCTGTTTAGCACATTCAAACAATTCCATTAAGGCCTCCATCAAGATTAATTTAAATGCAGACGACAGGCATTATGCTTCTAAAAATTACCAGTTTGAACATGTTTGGAGTAAGTTGAGAACGAATATAGTTCAAAGTTGTGAAGAAGGGCAAATCAAGGAATTAGTTGGGAGAAGGGGTTCCACCAAATAAAACATTACATGGTTTTTGGAATAATTTACATGAGATTCAACAATTATGCTCATGCAAGTAGGAAAAAATTTGTGGACATCAAATGATATGTCTCAGACAACTTATGGTAACTTGTGGGGGGGACAAACCAGGACAAAGATTTTATGGGTCTAGCACCTTCGTTCCGATTAATAGTAAAGGGATGGGGTTTTGCACTTTCGAAGACTACTGTAAAAAGTTCTTGATAAGTAAAAACAGAACTTAATTGCAGCTTATACTGTTATATAGGTAGTCTTAAAATGTTGTTTCTGCATGACATCCATACATTAATCTCCCAAAGATCCCAAAGATGTATCAAAAAATGCATAAAAATTCCTCTTGCATACACATTGTAAATAAAATACGTAATTTACTAAAAAAATACCGTTTTTAAGTAACTCTGCTTACGTCAATATTTGCAGTTTATTGTAAACCACTTTTCGTCTAAAAGTTTGAAAACAAATTTCATCAAATAATGGAGTATGATGATATGATATGATGATGATGCATCCGTACTAAAAGTGTACCAATATTTTTATGTTTCTGTCAATTTATTTGTCAATTGTAATATTCCGTGTGTGATTTTTAGTTCAATTATTTTTTAGTCTTTTTTCGTCGATTAAAAGACTGATCTCTTAAAATTTTAAATAGTTATGAGTACAAAGCGAGATTTTACATTCAATTGGAATTCTTTAATGCAATATTTATCTACAACAAAGCCAGTTAATACTAGAATGCATACGTGTGTTAAGACAATAAAAAATTCAATGAAACTCATTTGGTAAGTGCTCTTCATAGTTACAGTGTTTTTAATAATCTAACACAAAAATAAAAAGTTAAGTCAGGTCACATTTCATTAGGCTTTAAAATAAATTGACGTTTCATAATCCTTGCACTTTTTATTAGAATATTGCAGGTTTTCGTTGTAATAAATTGCATAATCAAACTAACAAATAAATTGTGAAATTCAATTTAAATTAAAGTTCATCTCAGAAACTTGCATTCTCTTGATTAAAATAAATTACATGCACAATTTACCGTCATTAAGTGGCGTTAGTGCCAGCAACACCAAAATATTCAAAGCTCCGTTGGACTGACAGCTAGTGGAATCATAAAGCAGGATAGTGTTGCACCTGAATACAATGTATTATCTGCAACCGATCAATCAGAAACTTCCTACGATCATCTCACAGGTACATTAATTGTGTGTCCTCATGCTGATGGGTTTGTGGCGCTACTTCTTGTCAGAAATCCTGGTGCAACATACGAAGAAATCGTTGACCTTATGACTTCCACAGCTAATTCACAAGGGTACGTACATAAAATTCCTAATATGTACTTTGAATATGGGCGCATCGACACTTTTAAGACAGTTCAAGCTCAAAAAAACTGCTAAAGAAAAAATTATGATTTTCAAGTGAAACAGAAATATAACAGTTCAATTTATTCTGTTATGCTATCATTTTCCCTTTTGTTTTCATTTACTTTAATTATAATTCCAATGAAAATTGTTCCAACAGGTGCATGCAAACTGTTATATTTGAATTATGACTTTAAGACTTACGTGCAATAAATTCGAACGAACAATCTAACTATTTTCAAAAAAAAAACATTTATTTAGTTGCAACAAGTAAATTTACAAGTAAGTCTGAAACTTGATTTCCGTACTCAAAATAGTTTTCCTTTGTAATTCGGTAATACGGATATGCCATCTGAGGTTGAATTGGTTTAAATGCCTGTAAATGCTTTAGTGATTTTTTTAACTTTGATTTTTCCTCCTTTGCAATATTTTTCCAGCTTGCGAGTAGACCATCTGAACCTTCATAACCATTTGAGACGCACATTGTTTCCAGAAACTCTAAAAGGAAAGCTAACATTACAGTAAGTGGTGCCATTTGAAATCCAGGTTCCATCAATCTATCTGGATATTTTATGCAAATGAATAAGCCAATAGCACTTAAAACAATTGTAGATGCATGATGCTGAGTAATCATCCAATGTCCATAGATATCATTGAAACATCTTTCCAAAACTGTTTGCTGTTTGTAAAATTGTACCAGCTCGTCTTCAGTAACAGTGCAACCTAAACAAGTGATGAATGTTGCAATCCCATTTTTAAACTTTACTGACTTTGGTTCCATCAAAACATTCCAGTAAAGTGAACCATGAAAGTATATCAACGGAGACATATCCAGGATGAATATAAAGTCTGTTGCGTTCATGCATTCATAAGACAGAAGTATCCAAAGAGGGAATAGTTTCCAATCAAGTTTCAGAGGAATTTCGAGCAAATTTGTTATCAGTCGATTTTCAGGCATAACTTTCTGAAACATGAGACCTCCGTATACAAATGGTACTACAACAGTTGCCCAGGCCACACATAGAAGTATTGCGTCAGAAATTTTACGAATTCGTTTTACATCTTGACTGCTGTCCAAGTATGGTCTATATTTCTCTGCACAAATTTGTTTACAATAGTTAAATTTGATTCAAACAAATTGCCAATTTCAAACGTTTTTTATATAGTTACCTTCATAACGAGTCATGTTTTCGAGAGACAAATTTAGCCAATTTACGAATTCACGTCGCTTGACAAACATTCGAATCCAGGAGCCAACCAACAAGCTAAATATTGCAACGTACATTCCGTGAACTGCATGGATCAGCGCTGCGGTACCTTTATCTGTTGCCTTGTATTCAACATCGAAAATGTCCTGACGGCCGTTTTCCCACTTGTTAAACAAGTAGTCACATATGAAATACAGGGCAACCAAACCCATTGGTATCATGTACGAAATCATTTGAAGAAAGCCGCAGTACTTGTAACCATTTGTTGTAAGGCTTAAGTAGTTTTGATTTTTCTTGCAAACGATAAACGTTGAGCTTGTGTATTTCATTAGAGAGAAACGCCATCGCCATATTTTGAAAAATAGTTTCGACAACATTTTGGAAAGTTGCTATTCCCTCTCAGTTCCAAATCCTTTATGAATTTTTATAAGATATATAAAATCTAAGCTTATACATTAAATATGCAAAATAATAAAATGACAAACTGAAATTTATTGGCATAATTTCTGTCGTTGCCCAGGTATCTTTTAATATTAAATTCTTGTTATTGAAAAAATCAATGGTCGTGTTATTTATGGCTAACCAGCGAATTGTACGAAGGAGCTTTATAAAATAAAGTATAAAATTACTAAAATATTCTAACAGATAAAAAAAGTTTTAATGTACCTTTATGTTTTTGCTAAAAACTCCACTATATAAAATGTTTTTCTTGTAGCTTGAAAGCAAAGGAAATTGCGACATCGAAAAAAATGAAAAATATTTTCCATTTTTTCGCATTATCAAGTATAATATGCTATGCTATAAGCGCGTCAAAGTAAAAATCAGAATAAATTTTCAAAGGAATTTTAACAAAAATATAGTATCTGATTATTGATTGGTTTAATTGATTAAAATGCGCCTTCTAAATATACGAAAAAATAGAATTTTTTTCAGTGATTTCGTACTATTTTGCCCCAATACAAAAATGTATGATTAATTTCGCTTATTATAACACAACCTACTTAAAGAAATAAATACAAAAATCCAAATTACCACTGCCACAATTCCTGGCCAAACTGTAATATGATCTATTCCCACACCTCTCAAAATCACAGATCTCATTGCTTGTGTAGGTAAATACGTTGGTAAAATACTGCCGAAATTCTGCCAAAATCTTGACATTGCTTCTGGAGGCCAAACAACTCCACCAAAAAGTATACTAACATTTGTCGCAAATAATCCAACAACTAGAGCCTCCACTTCATCATTTAGAAGAATGCCAGAAAATATTCCACATGTATTTCCGCAAAGGGCGGTAAGAAGACAAATAAATACGTAGAGCCAAGTAGATCCAAGTGTGGGTATAGCGAAGAAAAATTTCATTACAATATTCCATATAGCTAATTGTATTATTGATAAAATTCCTTGGACGATTATATGACTTGTTACTATATTGCCCCATGTTAAACCAGCTACTGTAGCACGGCTGATAATGCCCATTTTGCGATCTATAGGAAATACGTTGAAGGTTAACATGTTTTTTAAACAAAAATTCGAATTATAAATTTAAAATGTTAGATTTTCACGTACTGTCAATTAACATAAGTGACGTCATCATTCCACCAACAGCAAAAATGGCACTAGGATAAAAAAATGTTTTTATAAAATATATCGACGTTTAACTGCATAACTTAAAATGAATTGATTTTGTAATGGCTTACAATACAAGAACACCTGGCATCACAAAAGATGTAAAATTGTCTTCATTATCACCGTACACAGGTTCCCGAAACTGTAAAGTTAAAATGAATTCATAATATGGTAAATATTTAGTAAAAATTGATAGTTTAGAATAACATTTGATATTTCCTTACGTTCAATGGAATAGCAGTGATTTTATGGTCAATACCGCAATTCTGAGCGAACTCTTTTAGGAAGTTAGTGTACGATAATAGCATACTTTTTATCATGAAAAAACTGGAAACGTATTCTGTTTTCATTTAAAAAATATAAAATTATTACTCACAAAAATTGTTTTGAAAGAATATTTGTCTAAGAATTACTTACGTGAATAATCCAAAACTATTGGTACTCTGGAACCCACAATAGCTTCTTCTAAAGCGTATTTTCGTGCAATCATGAGATCCCCAAAATTTTGTGAAAAGTTGGCAGGAAAAGTTATATAACCCCAGCTTTTTCCCAAGGTTACATAGTCTTTAGCTTGTTCTTCTGAATTAAATGATTCCTAAATAACCAAATTAAAATGTACATATTTTGTAAACGTACACATTTGACTATATATATTTTGTTTAATGATTACCAAGTTAAAAAGTGTATCTTGCTTTAACAAGTTTATATATTTGCAGCTGAGTGAAACGGCGTGGGCGACAGAATTGAAGTAACAGTCGGAAGAAATATTTGAACTTTGAAAGGAGCCAGTCAGACAATTTAAATTTTCATGGTTCACGACTCCTAAAGAAAGTCCTAAGGGCTTGGATCCAATAATCCATAGTGTTATAGTTCCCTGAATAGCCGGAATAAAAAGGACTAGCAGGAAAAATCTACCAAATAATTAAAAATCTGCATTATTATTACATGCACTTAAAATATTAATTAACAAAAGTAATTTTTGTTAAGCTTTTATACATACGCTGGAAATCTGAGAAAAATGAGAAATATCACTTTTACAAAAGCCAAGGTAGTCCTCATGAAATTATAAATATTCGAGTGTTCATTTTCATGAAGACTATCATGTAAGCTTCTCAGGCTGTCTTTTGGCTGCTGATTTGAATCTTTTTGATAGTTTCTTCTTGCAAATAATTTACAGCATGTGAGTGATCCCGTATTAGTCTTATCATTTTCTTCATGATAGCCACATTGTAAATTATTCTGGCTAGTTATATCTCCACGAATTTCATTTTTGTCTAGTTTACAAATGTGCAATACAACTTGCTCTAATCGAGAAAAATTATAGGTTTCTAATAACTGGCAAGGAGATTCTTCTATCAGTATACGGCCTCTTCTCATAACACCAATCTTTAATATTCACAAAAGTAATTTAATCAATTAAAAGGCACTTAAATTACACTTACAAGGAAAACACTTTATAAATAAATTTACCGTGTTTGCAAATCGTGCTTCTTCGATATAGTGTGTTGTTAATATAATTGTAGTACCAAGATTATCTACCAGCTGAGATAAATAGTTCCATATACTAAACAGGGAACAAGGATAAAAGTACTAAATATGCATTTTGTTAACATATTAGGCTAAACGATTAAGAGATATAAAAACTTACTTTTCTCGCAGTACAGGATCGAGGCCAACGGTCTAATTAATCCACAAAAACAAAACGAATGCATGAAAAACTCCTTACAAATCTTAATTATTTTTTTAAACGATTTATTAAACTGTACCGGTTCATCAAGCACTAAAAGCTCAGGAGAGTGTATAAGGGCCAGGGCCAAAGAAGCTCTTCGTTTTTGCCCGCCACTTCAAAAAAGATTGACATTTGCTATTATAATCGTATAACTAAGTAAATCTTTAAATTTCAGGTTAATTAAATACCTTAATTTTTTAATCAATTTGTTTCTTGGTAGTTCCAATAACCGTATTAGAGCCTTACGCTGTTGATTTAGCTCGTCATTTGGTAAATTGTAAATTCTACCATAAAATTGCATCATCTCTTTGATAGATAGCTCATTGTAAAGTGCAGTATCCTATTTCACAAAAAAAATCAATAATAAACTTGATAAAAAAAATATATAATTTATAAAAATTACTTCAAATTTCACCTGTGGCATATATCCTAATCGTTTTCCAGGAATTCCACTATCCTTTTTTCCAGGTTGTCTTCCAAAGACAAGTACCTGACCAGAACTCCAAGATTTTAGACCAACAATACATGACAAAACTGTAGTTTTTCCACATCCGCTAGAACCTAAAAAACCATATCTAAAAATAAAACAAAAAACGTTTTGTAATTTAAGTTCCTATTTTTTCCTCAAATTAATTCTCGTGACAACCTACACCGTTCTCCGCTTGACACCCATACACAAATTTTTAACTATTTCACTATCACCATAACTAACACATAAATTATTTATGCAAACTGCATAATCTACTTCCCTAATATCCTCTTGCATATTTACGCTGGTGATTTGCATTTTTAAGGAAATACTCTTTTATTTTAATGATAACGAACTATTTAACACGACTTTCAGATGTATACTAAAAGATTTTCATACTTTGTCTTAAAACCCTTGT
>JAQIWN010004737.1:0-10790 GCA_034699025.1 Entomobrya cf. arborea Gr-Col-00668 | reverse complement strand
CCCCAGTTGCTCAATACGCTGCTGCCCCAGCTTATGCCCGTGCCCTCCCACTCGCTGCCCCAGTCGCCAAGGTCGCTCACCCAGCTGGTCTTTTGGGAGTTGCTTACAGCCCAGTCGCCCCAGGAGTCGCCACCTTGACCTTCGATGGATTCGGTGTCCACTACGGATATTAAAAAGTCTGTTATTATTGTTCGTTTGCAATGAGCCGCGTTTTATTTATTTATTTCTATTTATTGGCATTCACGCTTATGCAGATGAATCTAAATAAATTCAAAATCGTCTAAAAGAATTTCCTTCTTCATTATATCGACTGCTTTATTTCATGCATCATTTGTCAAGTTACTTGTTTACTGCATAGTCCCATTAATATTTAATGATGGCTTTACGTTACCATCAAACCTTTCATTATTTTCGCACGCTTTGTAACAAACTTCACGGTGAACGTGGGTACAAATTCCTAGAAGTCATTCAAAGCCACATAAGTTCATTCAATTAAACTTCTCTCATATAGCTAACATCAACTGTCAGCACATTACTCACAGGTAAACATGTTTTCTACACTCGTTATAAATGAAGGGTTGCTTACCTTTTACAAAAGAATTTATGTTTTCTTTTTGAGACTCGCATCAGTCATCATTTTCTGGTGAATACGAGTAAACTATGTTGACATTCTGGAATAAAAGTTTGAATGACTTGGGATATATTTTCTGTAATAGTTATTCTACATGAATGATGAAAGTACAATATGAGATAATGTCAATGTCTACAACTGCGTTGCAAAAATTCTGTTTTCTAATATTACGGATTTCTGGGTAACCCGAAGTTTTGATAAAAACCGAGAAATACAAAAGAAGTAGTTTAGCTTATCGTTTGTTATCCCATTTTTTGGTGGTCGACAGTCAGTTGTCATTAGCTATTGTTGTCGTTTGAGATGCACGTGATAAAAATGAATTTGAAATTAGTTGTCCTCATCTGAATAACAAAAATGCGCAGTTCATATTAATTTCTTTTCATTTCATAGAAAGCATTTCATTATACTCCATTGTGTAATTTATCTGGTAGAATTTTCGTTGTAAACCCCGTTTAGTTACAAACGAACGGGTATCCGCTATTTGTTGGAAGCATTGTCCATGGAATAGTTTTCACACGAGGAAAATATAACCCAATTTAATAGATCGTGTCAAGGGTAGAATCGTTTTTCTGCAAGCTATTTCTGGTGAACTAAATGAAAAGGTGGTATGTTGTGCCTGCCTGCAAGCATTTCCTTTTTTCGAGGAATTTATCAGGAAACCCACGAAACAATTGATTTGACTTATTTAAAAGGGAATACATAATTTTGAAAAAGGAATGTTCCAGTAAACAATGGAAGCAGTAGCTGGCGTCTATAATATAGTTAATCTGTTAGTCTTTACTTTGAGTAGGTGCTGTTGTTATTGTAAGTGTGGGAGTGGTGGTAGGAGTAGATTAACTGACATACCAAGTTGTTATGACTATTGCAATGGTGGAGGAAAGCTAATCTTACTCTCTTTCATTTTGGTAGTGTATTCTCCTGTTTCAGGTTTGCTTATAAAACTTAAACCAATTAAAGTTTGTTGCGTAGTTGTTTAAAGTATTTATAAGTGATCTATAAGTACTTTATATATTCTGATTTCTGGGTATAGCAACTTTCGGAAAATTCAATTATAGCAGCTTGGATAAAACTGGGACCGCTTGTTTAGCTGGATATTCTGTGTTTCTCCAAGGAAATTGCGTTTCATGTGTTGTGCCACTTTTAATGACTGATTTACAAAATTATGATCTTCATAATGATGGGGATGGTCGAAAAATAGAATATTTAACATCAAAAGAGGTACTCAGACTGGCTAAAGACTTATCATCCTTGTAAGTGTTTTTGGAATATATCATGTAATAGTCGCTTTCGTTCGTATGTTCTGATGAAAGGTATTAGTTGTATGTCAATTTTGTGTGTTCTTTTAGAAGTAGCGTTTACGCTAATGCTCAAGTGTTTATGTGCTCTAATGTCTCAAGAGAGGATTCAGAGATGACAAAAATTAATGAAGGGAAATACTTTTTAAATGGTAGGCTTCTTCGAGTGGTAAGCATTGATGTAAGTTTTAATAGTCAGAAAAATAAAAGCCACTTGCTCCTAATACACAATAGTTATGCGAGATTACACTAAATGACATGTTTTACTTTGATAAATAGAGACCACCGTTTGTTAGAGTATTCAATGATGGAAACTTTGAAGGCGTTGTTTTTGAATTATTGGATGCTCTGAGCGAAAAGTACAACTTTACGTGAGTCTAAATATTTAAGCCTCTAAGCGGATTTAAAAAATGAATTTAAATTAACCGTTCCAATGACATTTGGGGGATGGGGTTGAGAATAGATCTAAAATAGTTTTTCAAAATGACGGAAAATGGGGTAGTGAAGAGGCAGATGGAACATGGAATGGGATGGTTGGTCAAGTGAAAAACAATGTATGTTGGTTAAAATTTCTGAAAGATTTGCATAACATTGAACATTTCTAAATTCTTTTGAGTAAATGATTTTGTAGAAATCGGACATTGGAGCCGCCCCATTTTCGGTGACACTTGAACGTGCAAAGGCCATAGAATTTTCAATGTCTTTTCATCAGGAGCCTACGGGGATATTGATTCCTGCACCAGAATCAGGCGACAAGCTTACCATACTCGTGAGACCATTGTCTGGTGAGGTAGGTACTTAAACTGGAAAATATCATTGTTTGGTAATCCAACACTTTTTACTTTGACAGTTATTGTTATTGTATCATTTTACGTACACAATGTATTGACATTATTCATTCAAACTGATTGTAATTTTGAACATTTATGAATGATAATATTTAATAACATGCAAAATCATTATTTATCATATATCAAGGTGTGGTTAGCTGTTTTCACAACAGTCTGCGTGCTAGTACCTTCCTTATTTGTGATGCACAAAGTGACTCTACGAATACGTCAAATGCGTGACGATAAGAGTGCGGCGTCGTCAACGTCACATTATAAACCCGTCAATGCGACAAGATTCATTATTGACATTATTCAATTCATCATTGGCTCTTTGGTTCAAGAAGGTAAATGTTTAGCTTGCCTCTTTCAATGTATCATGTTTGCTATTATGTAACCGTTTTTTATAATAATTATAATTATCCTACAGGTTTGGTTTCACCTGTGAACAAGACGACAAGATTCGTAATAATTATTTGGTGGTTCCTCACCCTTGTCCTTGCAAATATCTACGTGGGCTACATGATATCCTTCTTATCAGCTCCAAAATTATTTGATCTTGTGGACAATTTAGAAGGACTGTTGCATCAGCATAAATTGAGATGGACTTTCAGGAAAAATACAGCTTTAGAGGATCTCTTCAAAGTAAAATCCAGAATAAAATATAATGAATGACAAATGTATTTTAAATAAAATTAAGCTAACTCTAAATATATGTGGCATGTGACTGGTATAGTACGCCGAGTAAGTAGTTAAAAGGAAAATTTACCATTTAAAAATGTTCTTTTCATTTCAAGACAAGTGTAAGTGGAGTATACAAAGCCATTGGGATAGGAGCTAGAGAAACTGACTTGACATCAACTGACATGGCAGGAGTGGAGAAAGTTTTGAGTGGCCACTTTGCATTTCTAAAGGTATAATTAACAGAGTCGTATAAGCTTTTATAATAAATCTACTACACGTGCTAATAATGTGCCTACTTACAAGCAACAGGAGTTCTATATTAAATATCCTGTGCTAAAGCGAGTGGTTTCCTCTGCCCTGTGGGCCAAAAGCTGTATGTAATTTTCGTATAACACTTTTTTTGCAGGAGAAATCCTTCCTCGACGTGGCACTAGAAAAGGACTTTGATGATACTCACCAATGTCGGATGACAACCGCTGGAGAATCCTTTTTCACTGTTGGTTTTGCATTTATCGTGCAAAAAGGATGCGACTTTTTGGAGCTGCTTGATAAAGAGTACTTTTTTCATAAATGTCATTATCATCCTCCACTCACAACTCATCATCATCAAAAAGTAATTATAAAATCTTTGCAAAAAGCGTAGCTATATAATTTTTTATATGTGCTTGTAGAATCCTTGTGGTTGTAACAACCGGGCTGATGGACAAATGGAAAAGGCTTCATTGGCCAAGGCGTCTTTTTTGTGCGAACGCCGCACAATATATTGTGTCGACACAAGCAAAAGTCCGCAAGCTAAATTTGGATGACTGTCAAGGCACTTACTTTCTTTTGGTGTGTGGCCTCTCTCTGGCTACACTTGCCTTTGTGATGGAAATTACTACAAAGTATCGTTATGTTGGATGGAAAATTTTCATGAGATTGAAAAGTTGTATTGCTGCTGCTGTTGTGTCTCTGGCTTCTACTACTAATGTTCATGCTTATGATGATAATGTTGAATTAAAAGGATATAAAATCATTGTGATTCCCATTAAAGAGGACATTTATCACAAACTCAATACGTTCAAAGCCACTCGGAAAGGTGTTATTGATAAGATGTGCAGTCGATAGTAATAGAAAATGTGTAAAAATAGATCTCTGGTAACTTTGTTGTGAGTAAAAATGTATATCAAGGTTATCATAAATAAGATCAGTAGTCACAAGAGATCAAAAGATAAATCAGTCAAAAAATAGTCTTTGATTATCATAGGATGCTAACGTTGATGATTATTTTTTAATGCATTCTATTTTATCAATCACCTTGTCTTCAAAAAAACAAAGTATGCATTGTGTGCAAAGTAAAGATAGTTCAAAAAACTGTGTTACAATAATATGAATGTTTTAATTTTGATTTATTTTTTTAAAAAAAGGTGAATTATTTTTTATGCTTGTTGATCTATAAAAAAGTTATAAAAATGTACATCATATAAAATATTCCATCCTTTTTTATTATCTCTCAAGTCTTTTATCATTTTAGCACCGTACTGAAATGTTAATAAACACGAAATTAATTAGTTGTTTATTGCTTGCACGGTCATTCTTCAAAAAAATCAATGTTTACATCACACCGACGTTATACGCATTTTATAGTCAAACAACTAACACAAGTATTGTACGGGCAGCAGAGTAGCAGTGATGAAATTCATAGAAGAATGCTCATAAAAGTTGAATATGATGAGCAGCAAGCAAGATGGAGAATATGAATAAAAAAGTTATTCATCATCTCTCTGTTCTGTACTTCCATCCTGTCTTGTTTTTTTGTACTTTGTATTTGTATGGCACGTAGCAAAACTCTTGAGTACATTGGATGTTGGAATTAAAAAGTTGTAACTTTGGTAACATTGTTAATTTTTATGGCCATATATCACCTCTCGCTCAAAAGTAAAATAATGAAACAGTAGCTTGTATTCTGTTGAAGCCGAAAACATTCATCTGCATAATTACTACTACTGCAGTTTATCAGTAAAGTTGAAGTAAAGTAAGTAATGTTGAGGTGGTCCTCTCATAGTCATCGTGATTATCCAAGTGGCATATAAAAAGCAACTTGATATATATAAAGCAAACTTGCTACTCAATAAATCATTCTTTGAAATAACAGCACAGCATGTAGCGTTAGTTTACATTTTTAAGTGTAATTCATCAAACAACATTTAACAACCAGTTTTTCGTTTGGAGGACCAATGACAGACAAATCATAAGTTAAATTGTTATAAAATGCATGCTTGCACGTAGCATTTTTTTTAAACTTTAATTTACATACATTGTAGAGAGCGGATGACGATGGTGATGCGATGGTGATAGTGATAAGGAAATAGATGAAATATCAAACAAAAAAAGACGACACAAAAGTTTGTGTGCTTGGCTGTTAGTTACTTGTAGTCTTTTTCATCATTTTGTAACAAACAAGCCCTTCAAAAAATGAAGTGGCATGGCTTGTTCATCATTTTAGTTCATTTGCATACTATGTTCTTCTGTTAGTATGTAAAAACGGAGTACAAAGTACAACTAAACTCTAATTTTTTAAGGACGTTTTGTGTGAGATTACAAACCAAGTGTAATGAGTGCAAGTGCACTTGACAACGTAACAAAGCGACTTTGAACTTTATCAAGGATTTTATTGTGTGTACCTATTTTTTTTTACAAGAAAAACTGAATAATTCGGACGGAATTCAAACGAAATCGGAATAAAAACAAATGCAAATTGTCTTGTTTTTCTTTTCTGTTTAAAAACAAAGGAAAAATATTTACATAGAGAACAGAAAGGAGATTTTCAGATAGCAAAAGTACCCAAAAAACTGTAATCCTATAAAAATCTCCTCGAGTGTGAGATTTCACAGAGAATCATTCATTTGCAAATAAAATATCCGTATTCCGTATGCATACAAATATGAAATAGTAATCCATGCAAAATAATATTGCGTCATAATGTTTACATGATCTTTACAATTAGTACGTTGTTGAAACTATTTAACGAAGTAGTACTCACTTTATAAATATGAAATGAAAAAAACCTGATTTTCTGTGGTAAAAGCTTTTAAAATAGTTTAGTGGTATTTTCATAGCGCTTAACCTCCTTCCTAAACTTAATTTATGGGCATTGCTTATTTTTACAGCTAAATCGTTACGTGGAACTATGAAGTGTGGACCATGATGTCAAAACGATTTTCCCACGAGTTGTTAGTTGCACAATAACTTACATAATAATATTTATCATGGTTTTTCCATGTGAGCTTAATATTGGGCTCTTAGTAGGCTTTTTAATGCTTTTGATGTTAAATTACTAAAAAAATATACATTTATTTCCAAGCGATTTATCGCATTGTAAATAAATAATCTGTCAGTTCACAAAAACAAAGTGTTTCTTGTTTATCATGAAACATAAGTTATGCAACACAGAAATCTTTTTCTTGAAAAATAAAAATGGGAAGATGAGCAATACTATAAATGTGTGATGTGATGTGTGTGCATCTTTTCACTACATTATTTTCCTGTCAAAAATGACTTTCAAACTTGCCGTTGGACTGATGGCTGATAATCTAGTAAAGATATCTAGCGTTCACTGCACACTGGTGAATGCTGAAGCTTTTTCAAAGTAAACTTGTATTACTACGTCACAGCAAAAATATCTTGTTTTTTTTGTGGGCAAAACAATTGCAAATTGCAATACAGTTGGTCAGCTCTTTGGCTCATCTCAATTTATCAGTCAACTGCGTTGGTTTTTGCTGATACTGTTATCCATAAAAACACACGCTTCAGCGCAACAACAGCGTATTACATTATATTATTGCATAACATATTATTTTGGTCGGAGTGAATAAACATTGCATGCATAAATTATAAATCACACAGCCGCACAGAAAAGCTAGAGCAGAGCACATTTTAAACAGCAGACTGAAATTTGATACCATCAAAAGTTAAAAGGTTTAAATAACCGTTTTGTTGTCTACACAGTCTACAAGCACGCATGTGGGACAAAGAAGAATGGCTGTTTGATTGATAAAATAATTTTTTGAATGGCACTCGAGTGTTGTGGTGATTATTATTACTGATATAACCTGCCATCTGACATTTGATCTGATTTTTTTTTATCAAGGGACATCTCATTTGGGATGCAAAAATAACATATTTGATGACGACGCTATGCAGTCATTTGAATCATTTGATTAGTATCTTTTTTATGGTGTGTTGTATTGGTAAATGAGAAAAGGGGAACGACAGTGACAGTGTAGTGCCTTGTGTCGCCGTTATGTCATCATCAAAAAAATGTTACTCTACTAAAAAGTGTAAGTGAACTTGCATTTTTGTATTTTATTGGTTTGAACTTGTTGAGACTGTGACATGGACGTAGAGAGGAGAGGACCGGACCAAAAAAACGACAAACTTATTATTGTTTGTTGAGTAGTTTAGTATTTTTTTATGAATTGATTGTCAAAATCAATGATCGGTCTCCTTCAACCTAAACAAAGCTATAAGCCAAACTAATTCTCTGTCTTGTCTGTCTCACGTAACACCAAAAAATTTATCGTTGTCTCCGTGTGTGTTTGTGTAGCTATTTCTTGGTATCATCGACACAGCACGTATTCCATACTGATATGATCTGATGAACGTCTCATCGCATCGTAAAGCAAGCAAGTAAAGCTGTGTGTGATGTGTGCAAAAATGAAAAGTGTCTACTGTGCCCTGCCTGCATACTGACTTTCGTTTATCTCAGTTTAGTCGTGTATTGATCATTTCATGTAGTTCTTGACCTAATACGGATTTTCTCATCGAAAGTGACAAAAAGGGAGGATAGGAAACAAGCAAACAATAGAAAACCGTTTAAAGTTGAAAAAAGAAGTGACAGCCAAAATAAATGTACACATGTCCATGCCACGTCATGTGCAAACATGCAACGTAACAAATGATTTACGTTTTTACTTTGGTTGTTTTTAGTGTTTGTCTATCATATTATTAGTCTACGTATTCAAGAGGCTATCAGTGGCAAAGTATTACGTGTACACTACAATAAGAAGTTAATTCTGTAGACAATTTTCAGTATAACTATCTACTAGTCATGTTACGGACTATGTGAATGAGTTGCATTAACGCTTATTCAGCAACGTCAGATTGCGTGCATGCCTTGAAGAACAAAATTTATTGTCAACACACTTAATGTATGAGTTATACATTTAACTACAATAGCTAGTTACACACAACAATACAATTATCAAATTATTATATAGGTTTGACAACAAAGCTATTTAATTAATACTCTATAATTTCATCTGATATGATCGATATTACCATTAGGCAAATAATCTCACTTTGACTGAATCAATTTTTTTCAACAATGTCTTCCTGGGAAAGCCCTTTTAATTTGGTAATTTATTATTTAACTTATAACCTTGAAATTATTATTTAATCATGAAAATTTATTATTGTAAGGAGCAAGGCCTGCTATGATTGTCCAAAGAAATGATATAAAGTAATTTAATTGATGTTCTGACTACTCACTTTTGGTTTTACTTCTTTAAATGTAGTGATAATTAAGTTTAACCAATGTCTTGGCTAGAAGTCAATGATAGTCAATATTATTGATTGAGTGGTAAACGATCAACTATAAACTTGTATAATATACCTTGTCATTTATATTCCATTATCGAAATATGATTTCAGTTCCACATTATTGCTAAATTATAATTATATCAATGTTAAATGCCATATTATTTGGTAAATAGCATGGGACCAAAAGAGTGATATGTTGGCGATAAATCAATAGAACAAATACATGACCTGACTACTGACTCGACTTGACTTGTTGATTTACCTCACCTACACATTCACTACAAAAACTATTCCCATGTTAAAAATTTGCTTAGAAAAAGAAGTTAGTGCTAAAAAGTAACTTCTCTCTAAAGCTGGATTACATTTTTCTTAAAAGGTCATATTTGCCATCTTAAAACTAAAAAATCAACAAAAAAAGATGTAACAATGTTACTGGATATCATAGACGCTTAAAAATAATGAAGTAGAAACATGTACAGTTAAAAGTACATTTGTGGTGCAGCCGGCATGACATGTGTCACAGCAGTATATCGAGATTTAATGATTCCTTTATGGATCTCCAGCTTGTGGGGGAAAAACATGAAGGTGACATCATTATAATGACAACTCTTGTCAATCGCCAATTACTAAAATGTCGCGTGTCATGTTATGTCTCCTATATGGCTTCTCAGTACTTAAAAACAAGTAAGGAAAGAATAGGTAGTTATTTTGGATAATCTTTGTTTTTCTCAAAGCTAGTGATTAAAATCTGCAAAATAAATAGTAAGTGTTTTACGAATTAGGTATGCATACTACGTGGAATGGTAGCTGTCAAGCATAAAAAGAAAACAAGGTGGGCTTTTGCTGTTGGCTGTATAAACTTGTACAACATTTCTTGTTAGCTGCTGGAATTTTAGGAATTGGAATGCTGAATGTAGTCAAACAACAGGACAAGCAAGCAAGGACAGTAGATGAAATTAAACTCGAAAAAATATCACGCATTTTTACATAATTACGTGCTATACATGTAACTGACATAGCCACACGTGCTGTTAAGTTCACAATTCTGTCAGCAACTAACTGTCAGTAAAATTCAGCAAAAATACCAATGTAGCAAGAAATCTACATACAGTTATGTTTGAGCATTTACATTTATGTAGTCATGTAAATCACCGAGCTACGTAATTCAAATTACCATTCATTAACGTTCATCTTGTAAAATCGTTCAAATTTAACTTGTTGAAACGATCGATTAAAGTATCTAAAAGGTAGAAAAGGACAAATGTCGATTTTTTATTTAAAATGTAAATTTTGCCGGAATTCGACTGAATTTTGAACTAAATCTTAAGTAAATATCATGTCTGTATCTTTCTTGGGTAATGTTAAGCAGAGGTTTAATGATGTGATGTACGTACACTGTCCTCTATACTCTATACATGATTATTATTCATGCATAATTAACTTGCACTTCAGGGTTTTCCGCATTGGACTTAATTATTAGGTTTAAAAAAAATAATATAGCAGTATGAAAAGTTGTTCAAGGTCACCTACCTTGTTTACCATTTCATTTTCAAAGAACTTGTAATACGAGAAGTTATAAATTTTCTCCATCGAGAAAGTAAAAACGTTATTGCTTGTCTGGTGTAAAATTAGTTAGCGGATTTCTAATAAAATGTATAGGCAAATATATCATTATTAATATTATGTACATTACTTCTGATTTTTGAGAAAAAGAAATGCTTTTAACCACATTTATGTCTTTTAAAAAAATCACTGTTTATTTATTCATTTATT
>JAQIWN010004736.1:0-10791 GCA_034699025.1 Entomobrya cf. arborea Gr-Col-00668 | reverse complement strand
CAAATTTTGGCTGGAAAAAAAATGTAATCAGTAATCTGTAATCTATTTGTCAAAACCAAGTAATCTACCCATCCCTGTCAAAACAATTCATCTATAATTTGAATTTGAACTTTTCCAGACCACCGTTACAATCACCATCCCCCACAACAAGTACTCCCATCAAAACCAACCACCAGAGCCGGGTCCGACATAGGCGCTCATTCACAGAAAAGCGGAAAGTCGCTGAGGGTGACGAGGATGTGGACTATGGGATTGGTACCAGTTTCGGCAATCTTAGCGTCATCCCCTACACCACAAACACCAGGGAATTGTTGCACCCAACGAGGCATTACAGTCTTTCATATATGCCAAATTCTATGGACGTCGATTAATGATTTTTTACCTCTAGTCTATCATCACATCATTTGAAAATTAACTAACATTAGTAGCTAATTTACTTTCTTATGTGTATTTTGTTCTTGAAGTGATTATTAGTTCATGTGTAGTTAAATATAATTATGGTTTTCAAAACCTTTTGTAATAAAAATTGTAAAATTACATTTAAAAAATAATATCTGTCCTCAGTCTCAATCATTATTATTTATCTGCTCTATCTATCATAAATCACAATTATCAATTATTATCATCACATTTAAAAAAAAATACAATCACGGTGTCCCAATGATCTCCTTTGATCCGTAATCTTTAGCAAGCGTAATTCTAAGAAAACCACTTCATACTTTCACCATCTATCTCCTCTCCTCCACTCACTCCACTCCTACTCCTCTGATTCCTGATCCATGAAGCATCTCTTGAAAAATCTTGTGTACTACTTGAGATCATCCTAAAAGCTTGTTCTGGCTTTTCTGAGCAGCGCGCTAGAAAAATCCGAGTCTAATCTTCTTCAGTAACTCTACCCAGTTTGTTTGTGGTACTCTACCTATAAACATGTGTTTCAGACTCTTAGCTCGAGTCAGAGTGCAGAGGATATTTGAATTCGTTGGTACACTACAATTTGCTATTTGAAAGGTGATTTCCTGGGATGATAAACCCACATCAGTTAGGTCAAGGAAGTTTAATGGGTTCTGACAAATCTCTGAGTTAGGTATTTTTAATTGCCCGTTGACACTGCATCAGGAAATGTTTCCCAAAAAGATGGGATCAAGGGAAAAACTTCATCATACTCGGATATATTTTGAACAGAGTTGGTGTAAATAAAATGATTTCATCTGATACTACTGGTTAAAAATAGACTGGTTCCAGCAAATGACACCGATAAATATTTTTAGGTTGCAATAACTAATTAATTGGGCAGTAGTTGATTTTCATCAAGACTCACAGGAGTTGAAGTCGTCTTGAATATTTGTTTCAAGTCATAGGTGAGTATTCTTGAGTATGAGAGATGAAATGAGCCATTATTTTATTTTGCAGAATAATGTTCTTCTCAATAATAATATTCTGGTGTGCTAGTTCATTAATATTTCTGTTAATGATGCGTTGTAATCCTATTGATTATCTATTAATTATGTACATAAGTTTGACATAAACCTGTATTTTATTTTCAGCCTCAGACGACAATGTGGAATAGACGGAATGAAGAAAGAGGATCGGGGGGACCAGTACTACGAGATCCGTTAGCAAACAGGAATAGACCACAGCCATACAATTCCAATCCCAACAACTTTACAAATCGACAAGATTATGGAAATAATCACAATTTCGGTGAAAGAAATCAGTTTATTGGCAATCAGTCGCAGTTCCCTCCTACACATGATGAATTGTTTCCACCGACTCCAGCACCATTCTTTCAAAAACCAACACCTGCGCAGCTTCCCATTGGGTCACTACTTGGGTGTTACCCGAATCCACCAGTTCCAGATCCCATGCTGAATGCGAATGTACGAGGCAATGAGCCTGCTGTTCCAAGATTTCATGGATTATCAGTGCCGTCACAGTTTGGTGTAGATAATCGTTCGGAAAGTGCTTCGATTCAAAATACTCAAATAATTCCTCCACTTTCCCTTCTGCAGAATATTCTTCCCACTCCACAGGGTTTTCAAATTCCAGGGCTATTATCGCTACCACTTTCTGGTAGGTTCCATCAAAATTCTTATTAGTCCCAAGTATCACTTCTGTTTAACCCCAACAGTTAATGACAATGCTACATATACCTTATTATTTATACCATATACATAGTTTGACATTGATTCTGTACATTTTTATATTTATTTCTCAAGTTGGTCCTTCTGGTCCCAGTCAACAATTCAATAGTAATGATGATGATCTAGGCGTCAGGCGGCAGCCAGAAACCTTGGACCTTCAGCCGCAATGGTCTCTTCAAAGCGAAAATGACAATAGCTTCGACGATAATCAAGAACTGAATACGGAATCGCAACGTAAGGAGCTCATTACAAATGTTCGTATGCATGTTTTGCTTTCTGCTTATCATCATTTTTATGTTTATCATAATCTTTTTTTAGAAAATGAAACACAAACATTTGGATTTGAACGTCGGCAGGTCAACAATAAGCCTCGGGTTCAGCAACAACCTAGTGGGGAATGGGCATCTAGTTCACCTTTTGACCAGACTGAGTTCGAAAGAAGACCATTCAATAACAATGCTCAGCACCAAAATAACGGTAATCGGGCGACACGCCCAGCTTTCGAGCAGACAGGGTTCGAAAGACGTCCATTCAATAATAACAAGGGTCAGCAACAAGATAACAGTGATTGGGCATCAGGTTCCTTTGGCCAGATAGGGTTCGAAAGGAGGCAGTTCAACAACAAAGGTCAGCAACAAAATAACGGTGATCGAGGAACAGGTTCTCCTTTTGACCAGACAGGTTTCGAAAGAAGACCATTTATTAACCAGACCCAACAGCAAAATTGCGGTGGTGATTGGCATTCAACTTCCTCTTTTGATCAGTCAGACAGCAACGGCAGCAATTTTTCCTCAAGTGAGTAGTAGTAATAGTAATTTTGGTATTGTCACCGATTGGCTAGTGCCAGGATTTTATTTATATGTATTTATTTGACATTATTGGCAATATGAAAGGGTGGCATTACATCTCTGGATACTTGTAATTTAGATTTTGAGCGTCGACCAGTTAATCGCCGGCCCGGTTTATTACCTAATCCTAACAATAATCGAGTGCAGCTTCAACCACAACAATCTTCGCCAAACCCGGGTTTTAACCAGCATCAACGACCTAACCAATTCAAAAACTTTTGTGAGTCAAGCCATTTTGTTTTCCTCCTACGTTAGTTATGTATTTGAATATAATTATACCAAATGTTATTTATCTGTGTTTATAAAATAGCATCCTTTATGGCACAACGTGACAATTTTAATAACCAAAATCAACCCAAATTCAACCAAAATGCTCTGCAGGCTGTGCCCTCCGAATCTCTAAATCAGATTCCCATACCTTCACTTTTGAATCTAGACCGACAGCCGACGTTTAACTCTGCAAACAATAATAATAACCCTCGCCAAAATTTTGGCAAGAAGGGGAAAAAATTGAACAACAAGTTTCAAAAGAATCAAAATTCCCCTGCATCTTTCCAAAACAATGGTAACTCGAATAACATCAACTTGACGCAGAATAAACCAAAGGGAACTGCCTTGCTACCGACGCCAAAGCTGATTCCATTTCCGCCACCACCACTAAATCCTAAGTCCTCAAACGAATCACCAACAGCATTGTTACGAAATCCACGTGGAATTTTGAAGAATACCAGTACTTCGTCATACAGTGGATACAGCAATTTTGTTAAAGAGGCCAACAGTGATGACTCACCATCATTATCTAGCTCAGTTGTGCCGTATGCAGTCAATGATGATGATGATGACGACGATGACCTCGAATTTGTTAATGAGGTTCAAAACACGGGAGACTCATCATCAAGCATGACACATGACTTCTTCAGTGAGAAAATGATACAGCATTTCACATCAGTATTCAACGGAAAGCCACTTGAGGAACAGCTTGATGAGTTATTGAAATACTTGGTATTGCCGTCTGATTTTCTAAACACACGGGTCTCCATTGTACGGAATTTGCATTTGATGTTACGGGAAACTTTCAAGAAATGTATTTTACATCCGTACGGAGCAGATTTTGTGGGGGTGGGGAACAGTGATGATTCTGTTAATGTATTCGTGGACTTGACAGGTTAGCATTTTCTTATAATTTTTCATATCTTTGTATGTGTTCCTTGTATTTTAAAATCAGTAAAATAATATATTCTTGTACAAAAAAAAATCCTAGGAAAACAAGGACCCTTGCCACAAATAAACTCAGTATTTATAGAGCCGTCAGAGTTGACGAAGGAGAATTTAGACGAGCTATTGAATCTCATTCAAGAAAATAAAAATCATAAATTTTTTGGACAAATCGTCAGACGTACCAACTTCAGTTTCAATCGAATTAATCTACCGGTGATATCTTTCATCCACAGTGAGACCAAAGTTAGGTGTAACCTAAGACTGGATAATTACTTGCTGGTACAAGAAGCAAAGGTGATTCAGTTCGTATGTTCTTTGGACCCACGGATCCCTTCGTTATTGTCACTAGCTCGTTACTGGAGCTCTGTTCACAAAGTTCTTGACACCCCGGAAGAAGACACAAAAAATCGTTTTGTTACATTGTTAGTGCTCTTTTTCTTGGCTCGCAAGAAAATTATTCCAACAATGGCTAATTTGCAAAGCCTCAGCGTAAAACGTGAATACTTCAATAATCTGGACATTGGGTTTTGTGACGACTACTCTTTGGTCCCTCAAAATGAAAACCCAGCCTTAGAAGATAAGACTGTTTTTACCCTTAGCTGTCTTGCATTGCTAAAGGAGTTCTTTAAACTCTTTGGAGAGGCAAAGTTAAAAGAAGAGGTTGTGTCTTTGTGGGAGGCGGAGTTCATTCCAAAGGAAAATTTTAGTCCTAATGTGGAAGCCAAGGTTCTGAAACCTGAGTTAAGAAAGCGGTACAGATTCGGTGCGGATGGAAAGTTGCGGAACAAGAGAATCGATTGTGGCAGCAGGTTGTGCATCCAGGATTTCCAAGACTTGACTGATAATATTACCCTATCTGTGGCAGAATACGACGTTAGCAAATTCCAAGTGGAATGTAACGAAGCATCCAAGAAGATAGAAAGCATAATGTTAAGTGGAGCTGGAAATTTGATGGATTTATTTGTAGTGTCCGAATATGCATCGTAAGTTACTTAAACATTTTATTGCTTTCAAAATATTTATTGTATTGTATGCATTTTTGATATTATATGAATTTTATAAAGCTGTCACTTGTTCTTATTATATGAAAGTTGTCATTTTAATGGTAGGCTACAATGTAATTATTTTTTTCGATAGATGCATAATATTTTGTATTGATATGAATTTGTTGTTGAATAAAACGTTTTGAAAAATAAAGAATTTAACTAGTCAAGTCAGGACCAGTCTCTTTATTTCTCCCATTTGTCAATAACTAGTAAACTAGGTTCTTTTTTATTTAGATGCATCTAAAAAATATTTGTGGCAAATGTTTTATTATTTTATTTTATTTTTTCAGCTATGGCACTCCGGAACATACTTCCATGCACAAATTAGTGTATCTGCTATATAGTATTGCTGATGAGCGCGACAAAAGAATCGCTGGCATACAACAATCATCAAAGGATCCTAGCCCCAACGGAAGCTAGTGAAACACGCATCATATTTGTGATATCTGCGCATTGTTAATTTTCAAATACTTCAACATACATACATACATTCATGGATTATGCCACTTGGATTTAGCAGTGCCAAGCTCGGAGTAATCATCAATGATGTTGTTACTACATAGTGGTCTTATATTTTTAAGTTTTGCCACATTAGTTTTTAAGTTTAATTCAATCAAAAAATTGAAATTAATCGCATACACTTACATTAAAGCATAAATAATATATTATGTCCTTCGTTTCATATCACAAATTATATATATTATTCACGCTAATAGCTGCCAATGAACGATAAATGTGGCCACATGGCCTTAAAATGTTTATTTTTAAAAATTAAGTTAAAAGGTATTTATTGAGAATCGAGATTATTGTATTTTAATTCCTGATTACAAAATGTTTACCATTATTTTAAAAGACCTGAATATAACATAATATGTGTGTTTAATTTTAATTACAGCGCATCTTGCAATTAGCTCAACTACTCGCACTTGAGATGGTTGTATCTATATTTTTATACTAATGTCTGATGTTTTATAACATTGCTCAATTGTGTGTGTGGAAAGTCTCAGAAGTATTAACACACATTAAAAAAGACTTTTTAACTTTTAAAATAAAACTGTATTTGGCAACGAATTTCAAA
This sequence comes from Entomobrya cf. arborea Gr-Col-00668, assembly GCA_034699025.1. NCBI lineage: Eukaryota > Metazoa > Arthropoda > Collembola > Entomobryomorpha > Entomobryidae > Entomobrya > Entomobrya cf. arborea Gr-Col-00668. The sequence goes on along the minus strand of JAQIWN010004736.1, from coordinate 4,460 downwards.
TGCCATTCATTTAATCATTTCCTGCTCTCACATATTTCGGTAAAATATTCATATACGACTGTAACTGTGCATGGATTTACGATTACGACTTACGCCAAATCATGACATGTTTTTCTGCTTTTATGTATTCGATCCAACTTTGGATTCCAAAGCCAAAGAAGAATTCAATACGGTTATCCAATCAGTAAATGGTTTTAATAGTGATCACTTTTATTTCTGTCACGATATCCTTCTGTCAAAATTCTCCAAATCTAATTATTGAGCATACAAACTAACTTTCTCCATTTCTTCTTCACGTTTCACTTTTACCTGATGTCTCATTTGTTCATTGGTTTCACATTTCAATGCAATCCCAGAGCTTGGTTTGGATTTTGGATATTAGCTGAGCATCAAGAAGACCAAAATGAATCCCATAAATGCACGTATTCAGGCCTGTGTGCTTAGTGTTCATTCATGGTATGTTGTCACACAAGCACAGTTGCACCATTTACCATCGAAATCAAAACAAACCAAATGTTGAATGAAAATACACACGAGTTTTTTCTAAAATATTTCCGGTTTGCTGCTAAGTTGTTAAAAGAAAGCAGTTGACAGTTCATTAAACATGTCAGGTAAATTATTTTGTCTTTAAAGTACATAAAAATGGGTAAGTTTTGTCAGTTTGATATTGTTTGAACTGCAGATTCCCGACAAGAAACCTTGGAAGACCAGGTTTCCGACATTCTGCTAAATCTAAGCCAGGGTCGCCCGTTGTCGCAGAATCAGAAACGCACTCAGGTTTTAGAAGAAATCGCGACTGATCTTCGGGGGTCCTTCCTGAAATGTACCGTAATGGCCTACGGTAAGAATGATACAAAAACTCGCGTTAAGTTAAGGAACAGTTAATGATGTTTGAAATCAAGGAAATTTGAGTTACATGCTTCACTTGTTCACTTGATTAGGCCTTGATGAAATTGGCGCGGCTGAGGATGCAACTTGCTTGTATTTATCGGTGGACACTTATGGTAAGATTAAACATTAGTCTGTTAGGTCTTTTAACTTCATTTTATACCTGAAATTCATTTTATACATCTTTAATTTTCTCCAGGTAAAGTGGATACCAAAAGCAAATCACTTCATGGATCAGTTATCCTAAACTCAGCGCCTTATTCAGTAATTGCCCAGCAGATATTCAAAATTTTGAACATGAACTCATCAAGTTATCAGTTTATCTCACTGAAGCCGCTAACAGTATACGCCAACACAGCGTTTGGAAACTTAATGCCAGCTCCATTACCTGAAATTGCATTTGTTCACGCCAAAACCAATGCTACTTGTAAAATCAGACTGGAAAACTATTTTTCTGTTCAGAAAACTAAATTACTTAATTTGTACTGTAGGTTAGACGTGCGTGTTTGGCCATTGTTAATGTTAGTACGACATTGGGGTACGCGTTTCAACGCTCTTAGGTCGGCAGATTCGTTGGATTTTCAAAACTACGCTATTACTCTTTTACTAGTTAACTTTCTCGTTTCTAAAAAGATCATTCCTTCATTGCAAGATATGCAGTCAGTTAAGGACAGTGGAGTCGATAAGGCATTTATTGTGAATAATTATGATTTATCGTTTTGCACTAATATCGCTGTTCTCAAACCTGCAGGCTCCAATTCTAATCCAGCATTACAAGACAAAGAACTGCGAACTTTAAGTATTGTATCTATTTTAAAAGCGTTCTTTTCATTTTACTCTACTTTTGATTTTAAAACGAAGGTTGTTTGTCCATTTTTGGGTATGACATTTGAGCGAGAAATATTTCATCCTAAAACTGACATTAGAGACTTACCTCAGCATCTTTCTTCATATCTAAATGGAGTAAATGGAAAGAATCGACCTGAGAAATTGTACGTTGTTGGTCCTATTTGCATACAAGACATTTTCGAGTTGACAACTAATATCTCAAGAACAATTACTGAAGACGAAGTATCGAAGTTTAAAAGAAATTGTGCCACTACCGTTGAAATTTTGGATGATGTGTTGAATCAAACTGGGAATGCAGCTTTAAGCGACGCTTTCATTCGAAAAGACTGTTAACTAATTAGAGTAAGGCTATTTGATTTGTAAGTTTGAGTTTTAGCTCATGACCACATCAGCTCCGATAGAGCAAAAAATATCGTTGGAAAATTAGCATACCTAAATATATACTCGTATTTTTATGAAATAAAATTTTACCTTTATAAATTACCGACTTTATAGCAAACTTTATTCTGCAAATTGCATTGTATTATTCTTAACCATACATTTTACCAGTTTTGGAGCTGAACGCTTCTCAGGAGAGTTGTATGCTGGAAAGATTTTGGAGTAATTTTTTATCAGCGAACACCATTTTGTAGAAATAGAAAAGTAAATGAAAATTCCAAAGCATCGTTTCATGTACATAATTCACAAGATTCAAGGTTTAAAGGGCGGACAGCCGTTAACTTTGATAAAAGATGCTCTGTTTTTTGTAGCTTACGACTGCCACTTGCCCCTGCACCATTTACCATATACCATCACGATGATTACTCGTCGGCTCCAACTAGGAAGAATAATATCCTTTACTCTTCCAAGGGCTCCAATGCAAATGGACCTACATTACATAACGCTTGGCAATTGGCACTGGCACGCATGGTTGGTTCTGTTGTTTCCTTCACAAACACATCTCTCTCTCAGCTCCCACTCTCCCCATATGGCTTGGCCATTGCTTTTTATCTGCAGCGGAAGAGAAAGCTCTCTGGAAAATCAATACTCTGAACCCAGAGAGCAAAGTATACAACAATGGAATGGAAACAAGATCTGTTGTAAATGGGAGCAATGAAATGAGCAATTCATGTTATTGCTTTGCTTGTAAAAAGTATTGATTGAGACGTGGTCTGGCCTGCCCTGGTCTCTGGTTGTTGGAGGGTGAACGAAAGAGTGAGTAGGGCTACTATATAGTAGTAGTTCTCTCGTAAAAACAAGTGCATACACACAATGGTGCAAGCAAGTGCAAAGTAAAAAGTACACATTTCCACTGACTTTCACTTTGTATTCATTTCACATTATGACGTAAGATACAGGAGCTCTATAGTTTTCTCCACTATCATATTACATTTTTTTACGAGAGATTCCATTTGCTATATTGCAAATCTACGCATACTATGGAACCAAAATACCCATTATTACATCAAACATCAACTATAATGTGGTTTTTTGTAGAATTGGAGAAAAAAGGGTGCTGGTGAGTGGTGAGCACACAAAAGTAATGTAATATTATAGTAGTAGAAAAACACAAGTCAGAGAAAGAGATGTGAAATGTGACAATGTATGGAGGAAAAGAGAAAAGAATAATTTTCACTTACAACCCACCCTGCGGAAACACCAGTCGCTCCCGATTCTCCGATTGAGAAGCACGCAGCAGTGCAATAAAATGGTCTCTGGAAGATCATCCACTGGATCCTCAGAGTCCTCGTCATCGTGTTCTTTTGGAGGTGGTCCTGTCCCTGTGGCTGACCCCATTTTAAACAATGGTGACCAGTCATCAGCACCAGTTCCACAAATACAGGTCGACATGACCCACATTGACATGGCTGCCGCCGCCACAAATGGACAACCGGAGAATAACAATCATGTGCTGATTACTTTACAAGAGAAAAGGGTCATCGCAGAATTTTGTCATCTATTAGAGAAATCGAAGCAGCTTTTTAATCAGCTTAGGTGCGTCCATTATTCTTTTCTCATAAAAATATATTTTGGAAGGAATGTACAAGAAGCTAAGTAGGATTGTTCATAACTTTTGTTTTTGCTACATTTTGTAGGGAATTACCTCCACATGGGTCTCCATCATCAGCAATCCTTCCATCGGGAGGTATGCATGTGCAAACTATCGGAAGTAATAGCTGTTCCGCTGCCGTATCAGCGTCATTTTCCTGTCAGCAAGCCTATTTTTCTCGAGCATTTGATATATACACCCGACTCTGGAAGTATCAGCAAACACATCGTAATATCCTTGATAAAAAGTATGGACTGAAAAGGTGGCAAATTGGGGATATTGCTTCGAAAATAGGACAGTTGTATTATCACTACTATCTGAGGACGTCAGAATTGGCATATCTTGTAGAGGCAGCGAATTTTTATGGTGCAATTCGAGGTCGTGGCTATTACGCCAGAACTCCAACAAGCAGGCGAGATTCTGGAACAGCAACTAGTGCAAGGAGCTGTAGGAGTACTAACACGGAAAATTCGTCCTCGGGTGATTCTGTTCTGATTGTGAAGAAGTTGCGTTATTATGCTAGATTTATCATAGTTTCTTTGCTGCTTCGGAGAAATAATGTTAAGGAGTTGTTGAGGGTAAGGCGTATTCATTAATTTGGGCGTAAACTATAACTCACGAGGAAAGTGCAAGTCCACTAAATGGCAAACCGGCATGAAATGGGCATCACAAGAAAGATCAGGATGTTAGTAAT
>JAQIWN010004735.1:0-10792 GCA_034699025.1 Entomobrya cf. arborea Gr-Col-00668 | reverse complement strand
CAACAATTGACCAAAATTTCAAGTCTGTACCCCACAGCAAATTTTTTGTTTGTATAAACATGGCTGGATCCACACATTTACATATTCTTATATATTCAGCGCATATTCTTGTTTACTTCACTTTTGTCAGAGACAAGAAGGTTTTGTTTGTTACATGCTACATTATATTATACTAAGCTACTATACATCTTCCATGTTTAGTGTGTTGATGAATAACATTTATTAAAAGAGTGTGCCTAAATTCTGCTAAAATATTAGTGTGTAAATGTAAGAATCTTTCGGACTGTCTACTTTCATTCTTATGGATGACAGAAGATCAAAACTGGAAGAAGAAAATGGATACAGCTATAATATTATGTAGAAACGTCGTGCTACACGAGTTAGCCTCAGCAGTAGTGTTATTAGAAAATCCGGTGTCAGCAGTATCACCAGTTCCCATAATAGATGTAGTGGCACCAGGAACAGTTAAAGAAAGCAAAAGTGAAAGTACAAAGAAAGCAGGCTAAATCATTGTAAGGCCTACAGAAATCTTCTTTATTTTTCTCTGCTTCTTCCTCTCATTGTCTCTTTGCTCGCTCGCCCCTCGTTCTCTCTCTGCTTTCCATAATCCACAGAGGAACAGGGAACAAACCAGACAAGAGAAAAAGTCTCCCAGCTCTCTCGTTCTCTTTTCTTTAACTTCTCAACTACAAGAATACAGACGAGTGTCCATCCACTTTTATAAGGAATAGAACAGAAAAACAACTATAAGTTTTCTTATTTTTTTCTTCACTTTATGTAACTATTTTTGTGTGCTACGTCTTGTGTATGAGGGGGAAACCAAACACACAAAACTAAGATAAAATGTACATATGCAGCCAAGCACAAAAAATCTTAATCTAAAGTAACTTTACTGTTGAGAGAATATTAAGAAAAACGCCTCAAGTCCACAGAAAAGACTACAGCACAGGAGCAACGAAGACATTGCTGCCGACAAGTAAAACACAACAGCAGTGGAGAAATAAGAGGGATAACCACAACAAGAAGAATAGCAATATACACAACGACATTTAAGAGGAAGCCTACTCAAGAGAAACATAACATGTATACATACATACATGTCTAGAAAATAACAAGATGTAAGAAAAAGAAGCAACTTGTAGACGAGTGGTTTTAAGAAAGAAATCAAGACTCGAGAAGACGCCTTGGCATAAAAAAAACCAAGTCGACTGAGCAAGTATAAAATAAAATAAGAAAAAAAGGAAAAATATACCTATCACTTATATTTATGTTTCAAGAAGAGGACTTTTCTTCTAAAGTGGAAACAAGTGAAATATGAATACTCTCGGGATCTTTCTATTGTCCATTTTTGTGGCTGAAGGGATTGTTGCAGGTAAGCACAGATTTGTTTCAGTATTGAAATATTTGCTTTGCAGCTTGCTTTACACCTACTTTTGCTCTTCGTCCTAGGTTTCTCATGAAAAATAATCATAACAGCAAAATAATGCACCATTTTTACTACACGACAATAAACAATATAAACAGCATACCTACCTGCCATTTTTATTGTTTGTTTGCCTGTTGTCGTTATACCTAATTCTTTTATAATACATGTGATTATATATTTACTCTTGAACCCAGTGCTCATACAACACTCACACTTTTATTTTTATTGTTTACCATCAAAGCAAACAAAACAAAAATTTCCGTGAATTTCATAATAAATACTGCCGTGTTTATAGGCACATGCGCGTGCATACATTCGTAATAGATTATTCTTACAATATAATAAAGCACACAAAAGTTGTCCCCGCGCTTTATCAAATAGCTTTTTCATTCACGAATATTATATGGTCTCGTCGCGCTCACGGTTCTTTTGTGAAATTATGTTGGTGTGTTTTGGAATGTGTGAGTGTGTGCATGTAGTTGTTATATAATAATTCTTTGTGTGTGTAGCTATTGTTGGCTTGATAAAATATTGCAGTGATTACTATAATGGAGAAAAAGGCTTTTCTTCATTTTTAGTGTTGAAGAGAGAGAAAGAGAAAGAAAATACTGTATATTCTCTAGAAACACGGATGGTTAGTTGTGTGTTTGTTTAACACTAGAAGCGGAGAAGATACGCCTTCTTACTCTTTTACAAAAGTCGTCCACATTCCATTTCTACCGTCAACTATAGCTCATGAAAATGATCATTGCATGTGCTTGTGCCTTTTCCACATAAACCAAGCCATAAAAGAGTGCAAAAGTAATTCATAAAAATGATGATGATGGTGATGCAATGCAACAAGGCCAAAAGAGTATTTTAAAAAGTAAAATGACGATGACAGCATGAAAAAGAGGATAAAAGTAGAATACTAGATGGAATGAAGGAAAATGCCGTCGGGGTAATCTCATTACATTCACACCTTCCCATTCTTTTGCATGAATTCTTTTCCGGATGGATACCAAAATAACTAGGATCACAAAGTGTGCTCATATATTTACTCTTCACCCTTTCTTTCAAACAGTCATTTTACTATTTCATTATTATTATCCGTCGTAGTATCGTAAAGCATTCATTTTAGCTTATTTCACCATCACCACCACCACTCACTACACAAAACAAACTGCTCGTGGTAGTAAAAAAGGGCAGCAGATGATTTGTTATGCTGGTTCTCTGTCTGTGTAAAATGCTCGAGATTTTAGCTTATTGTTAGTGTAGTTTGAAGGCAGAGGTAGAAAAAGAGAGAAGTGAGGTAATGATGATGACAGTGCCATAAAACTGGGAGTGTCAGAATGAAAGGAATAAATTAACTAACTGTTATTCTCCGCAACCAACTTGAAAGCTGCTGCTCTTCTGTTCAGTTCAGATGTTCAAGCTTCGTGCGTTCTTTTCTTTAATTTCATGTTCACGTGATGATAATATGATGATGCTAGCGGTGGCTCTGAGATAGGTTGTCTTCTAAGTTGTTGTTTGTAGATGATGAAAGTGATTGCAGAAGAGCATCGTATCGTGGAGCCTATTTCTCCTGCTATTATCCTTTGATATTCAATCTGCCGCTTTATATGCTAAAGTCATTCAATGCTTTTGGCAGACTGTCAAAAATTTAAAAGAGAGGAGTCAGGAATGAAACACACTGCGTTACTTACCAAGACATACCATTTCGGTAGGCTTACCCTTGTGTGTAGTTTTTAGGTACTTGCATTATAACCTGTGTTGTGTGTTCCTTTTGTTGGTCATGATGATATGATACGATGAAGATGACGGATAAAAGATACCAAGTAAGGAAAAGAAGCACACGGTCGTTATCCTTGAATATAAGTAGCTCGTATATAAAATGTGAACGCAATTTTCCCTTAATTTTATATACGTTTAACTATGTAAAAAAATCGTTCAAGTTGTTCATAAGTTCTGATATTATCTTGCTCATCATCAAACTTTTTTCCGAGATATTTTTGTTTTCTGTGTAATAACGGTTACTAGAGAAAGCATTATAATCGATAAGTAAATTTCACAAGGTGTAACTTTATCCACATGTATGCGTGCTAATGGTAATACGATTTCGTAATGGTAATACTTCCTCCAAAAGTTTAGTCATCCTTCCTTCCTTCTCCATTCTCATTGTCCTAATAACCGTAACAGCAACAATGCCATTACCTGGTACTGGTACATCATCCTTACTACATTCTATATGTGATATGTGTAGTAGTCAGTAGCGGGACCTACACATGATAGTATAGCACAGCCTTTTTATTTACAACTTTTCTTCAACATTTATAGACCCTTCCGGAAAGAAAGTTTCACAACTTCAAGTCGACTACTACCCAACATCATTATGAGTAAGCTAATAATGGAATTAGAGAAAAAAGTTTACACAGGAACGTTACACTCTTAAGAAAATAAAATAAAGGAACAAGAGAAAGAGGATATTTAAAAATGTCTAGCTGCTAACAAAGAAAGGTGACTAGTTATAGGAGAAAATGAAAAGAAAAATAGACCTTTCTTTATGAAGGAAAACAAAGTAAGTTAAAGAGAACAGAAAGTCCTGATATTAATGAGGTGAAGCATATAAGCTGATTGAAGGATCGAGTGAAAAAGAAAGGTGTACATTGTTCTCGGTGTAAATATACTTAAAAGTGAAAGAAAAGGTTTTTTTCTCCTATTTTGTTTTAGTAGACGAGAAAGTCTACGGAGAAGTGATGACTGGTAAGAAAAAGTGGGAAAAGAAATCTACTAAACCTCTACTTAATTGCCATCACTTTGACTTTGGCTGTTTGAAAACAAATTTCTTCTCTTAGACACGTTTCACCACGAATTCTGCTGTTTGTTCTGTGGCAGTTCTCACGTTTAATGCTGTTTATAGTTGGAGGCATTAATGTTTGGGAAATCATTAAGTATCCCCTCGTTTCTATCAAGATGTATCAAACAGGGTCGTTTGCATGCTATTAACAAGTTGATGTGATGACAGATCTAAAAATATAATATGCGCAGTAGTTACGCATAAGAACCATATGAGCCAGCAGCGATTTTAGTTGTTTTACGAATTTTAAATGTATTTTTTTGTTCAAACTTGAAGGAATAAATAAATATCAAGACCGTGAATCGTGATAATGTTAAATTTTACAACGGTAAAGTCTACAACGGTAGCACTAAGGTAATCCAATTAAGAGGATTACTGACGACATAGTACTAAATTAGCATATATTCAATACTGCGTACAGTCAACATTTGTTTACTTCTGCATAACTTAATTTTGTGAAAGCTTTATGCAATAACGTTGCATTTTGTATGCATGTCGTCTTATAAAAATGTTTTCCTTCGTTTCCTCCTTTCCATTAAAAAAAAAATGCTGTGCTTGTGCTGTTTAGTACGCCTTAAGATTCTTTTTGAAGACGTGCCAATGACCTTTTAGAATGGTCATGGGTTACAATTTCAAAGCACTGATTTAATATTCAACAATAAAGGTTTCAAAAGAGAATTTGCGGCTTGCTCTACAGATTTTATCAGAAAAATGTTTGGAATAAACATGCGTAGCGTGCAAAAAGTAAACTGGAGTTGTTGTACGTGGTGTGGTGATAATGATAACAGCGTTAAAAATAAGCTTTACGACCAGAAATTAAAAAGAGTTAAAAAGATATGACAGAAAAATAACGCATAAAAGTATCACTCTGCTTTGTAAAGAAGGTATGATGAAATGAAAGGCTTGTAGTAATACATATAAGCGTGCATGCATGTATGCGTAACATAAAACGCTTACTTTTAACGAGAGTAGTTTCTACTAGAAATGTATGAAGTATGCTTGTAAGTGTGTGTGGTTAATGTACCCTATAACCGCCGCCACATTGCATATCTTCACAAATTTTTCTGGATGATGTTTTTGAATTACACTATTCAATATAGATATACCAAAAGCAACTTGCATGTGTCGGTGTTAGGATAAAGTGAAGAGAGTATACAGATAATACGTATTATACCTTCACAACTTTCTCACACATCATTTCCATTTTAGTAGACTATCATATTAGTTTTATGAGTGCTCTTTTCTCACAGTTGAATGTTTTATGCTAACACTAGAGTGGCTAAATAATACTAACTTGTGTGGAAGACGATGAATATGATCGACAAGAGTATCATCATATCATCACCATTATAAACGACGTTTTAGTCGCATTTTATGAACAAACATACTTAATGACATAAATACACATTTAAAGCTGATTATCTTGGCTAAGTACACAGAAGAATTGAAAGAGGAGCTTTTCATGTGATGTGGCTGTAGTGGTTTACGTGTTTTGCTATCAGTCAGTACAATCTTTATTGAAATGGAAAAAAATACTTACTACATACATGAAACCTCGTTACTCGTTTAGCTTTAAATGAAGGGAATGGGAAATTTCAGAAGAAAATTATTTCTTTCAAAAAGTTACAGTATTTAACTTCATAAAAGCACAAAAAACTCCAAAGTGCATTAGAAAAGTTGACAACTTTTTTCATTCTGTAAAGTTTATGGAAGCGACTTGTTGAAAAGAAGCGTATTTTTTGTGATTTAAATTCGTCCAATTTTAAACCAAAAAAATTAGAGCAGGAAAGGGCAAAAATGAAAATGGTGTAATTTGAAGAAAATATTTAATGCTGAAAGAGGTAGAGAGAGTTGTCGTGGATAAAGTAAAAGTGAAAAGAGAAAAAAAACTTTTTACTTTTCTTTGAACAGGAAGCCGCCAATGTCATCAGAGAAAAAGTCAAGAAAGATGTGGCAATCAGTGGAGTACATGGTGGTTAGTTGTTAGCAGCGATGATGATGGTGGACACGTTTTTGTGGGAAACGATTCTACCACATAAATTACAAGACAAACATAGAGATAGCTAGCTACTCAACCGCGGAACAAGTTGACCAAAAGTTAACACAGTAATGCCGCCTAGTACTTGTAGATAGGTAGTGAGTGATGATACATGCATTCATGCACTAGTTCTATTTCACAAGACAAACATATAGACACGAGTAGTGTGCCGTTAGAGAAAACATTAAAGCGAGGAGAACACACAAAAAACTTTAGAAAAATAACGGGCTCTTCGTTTACAAGACATGCTCATAAATTCTTGGGTTATATTTTTTGAGGGAAGCGTCAAGCGTTGTAAAACTAAGTAAAAAAGTGTGTTGTAACGCTCATCCTAATTTTCTTGGATGTCCACACATCTCCTACTTTGTGTGTTGGGTGGGTGGGTGGATGGTGTAGTAGTGAGGAAGAGGAAGGATAAAAAAAACTTCAAACACACACAGGAAAAACGAATTGTTTGTAACAAATGGGTACAGTGGCAAAAGAGGCGAGAAAATGTAGGAAGTAAAAATAATATTATGAGAAAAAAAAAACTAAAAAAAAGTGGGAACCAGAGGTGCAAAGGAAGCCTTACAAGGAACTTCTTGGTATGGCGTTGTCTCCTTTTTGCTGGCTAATTTAATTATTTTGTGAGGACAGTTGAAAGCTGTGTGCTGATAGAAATTAGGTCATATACTTTTTGTATTTTTCTTCATTATACACAAACGAACGCATACCTAACTATGAGCTTACGTACGTACATGTTAGGATCTTTCGGGAAAAAAGTTTGTGGTATGCTGTGCTGTAATATCTTGATGTAGAAAGTGTTAAAAAGTTTCATTTTTTGAAAAGTTAAAAGTAGAAACCATGCTGCTGCACCACCGTACCACATTCTATTTTGGATAAAAGACAAAAAAGTAGCGATAAAAGAACGTGCGCCTTTCTTGCGTTTTCAAAAAAGTCCTTTCCTGTGTTATGTTCCACGTTTCAGTATGGATGTAGTTGAAATAGAGTACAAATCTGTGCAACAACTCAGCCCAATAGTCAAAACCACTGGGATTTTCCCAGTGCACAAAATAGTCTCACAAATTGTATATATGTGACATTGAGAGAATCTGTCCTTGTTTTTTATGGAATAATATGGTGCCTATCAAAAACGATAATACTTGCAATTAATGTGTCCATTCCGTTTCGAGAAGGGAGGACTAGGATCATCTTCACTAACTACGAAACAACAATGCAATGGCAAACACTATGTACGAATATGTATTGGAAAGGAGTGTAATGAATTTTTCTTTTCTTTTATTCCTTTACTCTCTAGTCACGTCACTGATTACTAGATGAAGTCGAAATAAAAATGACAAATAAATTCTATTGATGACGAAAGTAGCTCGTCTTTTAGTCCTTATGCTACATAAACGGGTAGACACTCTTGTATGTATAAATGTATATGATATATGTATATAATGCTGTCGTTGTGTCACATTAAAAGGAATGTGTCTGTAATTTCTCCCAAGTGCATTGAAATGGCGAGGATATCCGGTGAAAATAGATGGAGCAAACGAGATGAATGTGTAGCTCATTAAATTCCTCGTGCTTGCCACCATCCCTACCACCACTGCTTTTTAGTGCCTACTCTCTTCACTACCTTTTACCAATACAACATACAGCCAGCCAAACCTCCTATTGTTATTATTAATGATAATGATACATCATCAGTATTTAGTTGACAGCTGTGTATATATTGGTGTATGTTTGAAAGGAGAAAAGAGACAGTGAGTTCTGGGCGGATGCTCACAACAGGGAATTAAGAGTTCATTTCCCAGAGAACAATAGCAAAATCGAATGTAGCAGCAGCAATAATGTAGGCAATAGGATAAATATAAAAAAGGACGAAAGTAGCTTCAGTTTTAGTTTAAGTATAAAAGGGAAAGTGAGAATAAGCATCTTCCTTACTCAGTTTGCTCCTCCGCCTTTCGCAAAGAAGAGAATGGCAAGACATACATGTGTTTCGGATGGAAACACATTTTTCATAGTCCAATGTGTTCGCCTTTTCTCTATTTCTCTCGATTTTTTGTCACTTGTGAAAGATGGAAGGAAATGGAAAGACGCGGCATAGACCATAGTAAAAGGCGAGTGATAAAATGTATAAGCTATTATAGGATATTTGGAACGTGAGTTTGCAAATGTATATTTTTCTTCTCGCGTCTTCTTCAGCAGCGTAAAAATAGAATGAATGAGAACACCCAAAATCAGCCTTGGCAGCTTAGATGTATACTTGTCTTTGGGTGGTTGTGGGAGTACTTACTCAACGAAAAATGTTCGGAGAAAAAGGAAAGCAGCCCGCATTCCAATGAGTGCATGGTGTCTTGTTTTTCTGTTGAAGACGCATTCCATCGTCCTGAATGAGATGAAGATGACGTATTGTGTACTTGTCAGAGAGAACTGTACATACATTGGAACTAGCAAAAAAGTGGATAATATTTGCAATGTACATATGTATATACATGTCACATGTATATGTGTTATAATTTCTAAAGAGATGTATAAATTTACTTTTATTGGAACTAGTAGAATATATTCTTGGATACTGTTATTGCCACTATTACTTCAATCTGTACAGTATAAAGAGGCAAAAATGATTACATATAATGCTTATTGGCATTATTTGTCTGTATTATTGTGTCCTTGTGTATATACTCGAGTATTATGCGAACGCGATAAAATCGTATCAATGTGGAATGGCAGATTTGACCTAATTTTTCATATTTCATATGTCCGATTCCCGTGTTTCGCTACAACAACACCATTCGCTTCAGTTGACACACCTTTTGAATTAGAACAAAATTAAAATCCACAGCTGCAGGTATTGTATCGAAAACTAGGCATTCAAACCAATTTCTCTAGAATTGAACCTTCCCATCACCATTTTTTCTATTGTGTTGTACTTTTTTTGCGTGTTTTATTACAATAATATGTAATATTGTTGAACATTTTGTAAAATGAAAGGAAAGAAAGAAAAAGGTAAGCTGTAAGAATGTCATTTAATCCTGACGGTATGTTGTATCTAATCTAAACGATGAGAAATGATGAAAAAACGTTGTTTACCAAGGAGTCTATACACACATTTTACATTCATACAGAAATGTGTATGTGTGTAGCTGGTTACGGCTTAACCATTAACTATATTCCCTTTACTGAAAAATTATGCTGCACATTCTAATAAAAATGTTATTTGGTTAGTATGCCTTGGTTATTATGCTACTAGACATAATTTCATACAAACGAGTTTCTCATTATTCGTGTTTATTCCACAAAGATTCCACACTTACTTTCAAAAGTACAAGTATAATTTCCAAAAATTGCAAGCAATCTAACTTACTTATGGTCTTTTATAGTAAAAAACGTATGTATTCAGGCAAAAATCAAAAAGTTTCCCTAGTCGAGCTTATTTCAATCATAATTCTGTATCACCATTATCACTCCAGAACACTATTATTTGTTCTGGAAAGTCATGCCAAGCAGGCTGCAGATGCGAAATAAGTAGTAAGAACACACTTTTATTACGATACTTGAAAATATCATTTAGTAACCTAGTTTTTGTACTAGCAGTTCACAAAATAATATAAATAGATTCTAGCTAGCTGGAATGAACACGGTTTTTGTCAAAGAAAACAAAAATAAACAGTAAAATGGGAAAAAGTGTGCTTCTGTTCTGGAATAAGATCACTTGACTGCTTCTAAATGCGTTGATCCTACCTTTTGGGTTTTCTACTACATATGCATGTGTGGTTTGCTAGTTGAGTCAGCAGTCATATACATTCACTAAGGCTTGTCAAGGTATTAGTGGCAGTAGTAAACGTGAGCCGGATGAAGAGAAAAAAACTGGGTCAATACCTATATCCATACGTGCATACAACTTTCACTTGTTATCAAGCATACCTTTTGGCTCGTTATAATTCGTATAAATAAATACTTTCATGAAGAATTGTTTCTGAAAGGTGCTTTTAGAAAATGGTTAAAAGGTGCCCTTAATTCTAAGCCGCCGTGTGCGTACCGACGAGGCGAAAGTTAGAAAGCAGAAAGATACAGGACTTTTAAATGTACAAAAAAAAAAAGCTTGCAAAAAGTATGAAAAAGATCTTTGACTGTTCTCCTTGAGTCAACCTTTGTACATCTCATACGCAAGACATTTCAGTTATGAAGACTTTTTAGATTACTCGTTACGTATAGACCAATGTAACAATCTGGGTATAGGTGGTATGGTGTTGGAACGGGAACTTGGTTATTTTTTTTCGACGTAGTTGTATTCTTCTATGAGATATCCCGCAAGATAAATGCAACATTGTCTAGTATTTTCCGATACGCTTGTGCTAGCACAGCACGGCATTTTGGTTCTTAAACACATGTTAGTATAGTTCTTATTTATTTATTATATGGATACCACGAGAGGACTGGGAACAATTCCAAACCCATCATCTTCCAGCCGAGCCATGCCATTATTGCATGTCTTGTG
>JAQIWN010004734.1:0-10793 GCA_034699025.1 Entomobrya cf. arborea Gr-Col-00668 | reverse complement strand
AGTTGGAGACAGATCCCACCAAGGGTGCTTCTGTGGAACATAGGAGAACCATCAGCACTCGCCTGGCAGTCACCCATTCAACTGCTTCAGCGAGAGTGCGTTGCTATCTCTAGAGATCTTACGAGTTCTAGTTAAACCACACTCGCCTGCCGTGCTTTAGTTTTGGTTTAGTCACTCTGTAAATTTGGTAAACGAACCCTTTTTACCATTTTTACCGCTGCAAGGTTACTGACCGAATGAATGAAACGGGATACAGCTTAAGAAAAAAACACTGGGGTGCATTGAAACTTATTACCTGCTGAAAAAAAGCTACTTAAGGGATTTGCTGCATTTTAGAGGCATGAAGTATTTTTTAGGTTAGTGTTCTAGGAACGATTAGCTGGTGGCATCGTTTGTTTAGCTGTAGTCGTAGTACATAGTAGAGCCTTTGATATGAAAGGGGGCTGTCACTGGGCGTTTGATGAACTCGTCGTGTCAAATTATGAGGAAGTGATTTTCTTTCTTATTGTTCACTGTTTCGTACCGAAAAAGGTACCACGTATATTTTTGTGTAGAAGTATTTGACCTTTTATGTATGGATATTTTTATTTAACATATTATGCTAAGATATCATTGTTCTTTTAAAACCATTCAATGTGACTTATTGATTTTAATAATTGTAAGTATCTAAGCATAAGTAGTTCATGAAACTTGTACGTCAGAGAATTTTTACTATACATTCGTCATGTATCTATTTTTTATCCAATTTAAACAAATAACATTGTAATTCTCGCTAAACTATGTATTCTTGTGATTTACTGCTATAAAGTATGCAGTTACCTTTTCCTCGTCGTTCAGTAGCATTTTACGAGTCTTTGCGGTGCATTCTCTTCAATTGAGCACTCATTTATACAAAGCAATAAACCTTACTTGACTCTTGTATTTTAAGCAAACTAACTTGTGTGTTGTGTTACTATTGCCTTATTGCTAGACTCGCTACTGACAGTCTCATTTTACCCCAGAAGCCATCTCAAGGCCGCTCAAGCCATATTGCACCCATGCCTTACATTTTTACCTTTACTAAAACTTGATCCATAAACTAAATGACACATCATCATCCCATGGTTGAATCTTACAAATTTAACAGTTAACTTATTCACTAATCAGTTATGACATTTTCTTTCTTATTGTTCACCTTTCGGGAATAATCGAGTGTTTAGTCATATTTGTCAGCTATTGAACTGCTCTAAGGAACGATTTTTTTTAAATGGCCGTTGACAACATAAGAATAACTTTGCACCAGTGACAACGACAACACTACGAGTAGCTTATTTCGGCATATTTCCGATTTCACTGGTTAAAAGATGTTAGAGAAATGCATATAATTTTTTTAGTCTTTTGACAAAGGGGGTTTTAGGTAAAAAGTATTTACGCAAAGTAAAAATTATTTTTGCACACAAGAAACTTTGTCTAAAATTGGACGCATGGGGATGGGCATTTCCTGTATTTTTTTGTTATGAGGGGCATTCTTCATTATGTCTTTCAAACTGAAATGTATGGAGTGGAATGCAACGTTCTTCACAGGCACAAAAATTACTTCCAGCAACTAATCCCCTCAGACTTCTCTCTGTGGGGACAGATAGTACAGCAAAATCAGAGAATCGTGAAAACTTCATCATATCGGCCATTGAACAAACTCCAGGAATTTCCTTTCGTGAATTAGTTTGCATGCATGCAATTAGCAGAAAACAGAATTATAGGTTTAAATTCGAGGAATCTCGTCAACTTCGTATTTTTTAAAAAAATAATTCACTAATAATGCACTAATTCTGTTAAATACTTATTAGGTTTGTTTCACTTTCGTGCCACTCTTTTTTCGTGTCCTAAACAATATCTCACCTAAGGTTCATGTCGACGCATGAGAGATAATACTCTGCGTGAATTCGAAGCATTTTTAAAACTAATAGAGAATATTTTATGGGTCAGTACAATGAAATTTCTTGCTCTTCAATATCAAAACCATTATTTGTAATTCACTGTGTACAGGTCTCCTATCCCACCATCATTAGACGTAACTGGACTGAACCCAAAAAAGAAGTAGGTGGTCCCTATCAGGCTGTAAAACTGTCAAGAAAATGTGCTGCATGACAATGACGTGGCTGGTTGTCCCTAAGGTTAACTTTAGATTGTAATTCACACGTTTTCCGTTTATTGCGCTAATGGGGTGATTTCGAAACAAGTGTGGTCAGTCCAAAAAAGGTTTTACAATAAACGACGATAAAATCACGTAACAAGTAACACACGAAATTATCAAATATGATGATTTGAGATACTTTGTCTCCATTTTTCTTTCGGAATTAAATGTAAACGATGAAATTTACGGAGTTTTTCTATTTTAAAGCCAGACCTTTCTCTTTTGCTTCTTAGGATCTATCCTATAGGATAGAATAAAACTATTTGTTTGAGTTTATTGGGATAAGTTAATCCAAATCAGACAGCCATTCATTCACCCTCACCATATAAAATATCAGCATTCAACTTCAGCCAACAAACGAGAAAGCTTCTTTTCTTTAAAGTCATTAAAGTGAAAGCTGCCAACTCACACTCTCTTTGCTAATTATGCAATTTTTTCATGTTCCATTATAAACTAATCTACTCTGTGCCTTAGGTACTTTTTAAAGTTAGCTGACTGAGGAAATCACTTGTTTAGAATATTAAACTTAAACTTTAGAGAAGGTGTGCACTAGCTATAGCCTACTTTCCTCAAAGTACTTCCCTTTTACTTTTTTATCATTCAAGAACCTCACTAACCCTTCCTGCGACGTTATCTAAATCCGTTTAATTTTCCCCTTCTCATTTCGTTCTGTACCCAAATCCTGATTGTCTCAAGGTTGTCCAAACTGCTCTAGAACCAGTGTACCAAGTATTTCCAACTTGATACGAGAGCTACTACGAATGCCCTTGTTGTGCTCGCTAGAAGATAAGACAAGTGTGTCAGCATTGTCACGTTTCTAAATCTCATTTCCAAACACATTGTCTTCCGTTTTTGCTTATGAGCTATCTGGAACGTGAGAAAATAGTACGAACTAACGGAACAGTTGCACCAAAATATGGAGTTGTCTTCGTTAAAAAAATGTGAAATGTTGTTTTGCCCTGTGACTTCGGTGGAAGCAGAATATTTACTTCCACTTTTACTCCAAGACGGAAATCCTCAGATGTTGCAACATTAAATTTCTCTCTGTTTGTCCGAAAACAAAATAAATTCGTTTTTATTCCATATTATTTTATCTTTTGTCGGCAAAAAACTAACACGGGAACTCAGAAAAATGCCACTCGCAAATTAGCAAGTGAATAGTCAATCCTGGGTCATTTTTTTGCGTAGATTACGATTCTGAAAACCTTTTACTGTAAAATGAAAAGACCAATTTAGTACGTAGTTATTGAGTTTTGTACATGATAAGGCCAACTTGATATAATGGATAATATAAGGTTAAGTTTACAAGTTAAATTGTCAGAAAATATTCATTTGTGTCTGTTTGCTCTTAAATGGTCAAATGGGACGCATATTTATTATTAATGTGGCCTACAAAGGCCACACGACTTATTTTGTTCTTCTTCTATAGAACTTTAAACGCTTGTAGTAAATATGTTTATTAGTTTCACAGTAAAAGGTTTCCACAATCGTAATATACGTGTAAAAATGATTTAGAATTGACTATTCACTTGCTTATTTGCGAGTGGCATTTTTCTGAGTTCCATAGTAAGAGACAAAAAACATTATGTGAGGATAAATACAGAATATCACAGATGTATACAAATATTTCGTGAATTGCATCATTGTAAGAACTGAAACTGTCGAATATGCTGTTGAATGTTGGCTGGCAAATCCAGTAGCGGCTTAACCGTCCTGATTTGCTGAGGGCTGCTGATTTTTTTATGATTATGACATATCGTTGCATTCCTATGTTTTACCATCACTTTTCTGACTGGTCAAAGCACAGTTGTACGGTCAAAAAACCAAGTCTTTCGGCTCAAGTTCATTCATGATTTGTTGCTTTGGTTAAAAAAATTATACATTATTATCGTTACGTGAAGTAAAACTGCTCAAGGTCAAAATTCATTTGAAATTCAATGAAATAAACAGTTCAATAAATCAAAAAAATATTTAAAGATTGCGTTTATATATTGCGTTTGACAGCTTGAATTTTTTTTTATAAACAGTCACAAAAAGAAGTAATACGTTTGAGCTACTTGATATCATTTGTCTTTCAGTAAAATAAATAGTACAAGCTTGCGTATTATAAATTTCAGACCTACTTTGTGTTTTATACTTTGAAACATATATATTCATACAGAAAGCTAGTCGAGGCTAAAGAAATGAAAAATAGCTACCACATCATTACTGTTCTGCATGCATCTCATCTCTCTCAAAAGGTGATCGTTTTTGAGAGGGGAACGAAGAAAATAGTAGAAGAGGAATATATATTTTATTTCATATAGTATCAAAATACCCTACTCTACAATGTTGTCTTCATGTTCATCATGCACTTTTCTACTCTGAGCAAAGCTGCATTTTCAGAATTATGACAAGTATCATCAATACACAGATCTCACCAAAGATGTGCTCATCGTAACAAAAAGTATACAAAATTTAGTATCACTATTTTTCCATGAAGCTCCAGAACCTTTTCTTTCTGTAAGACGGAAACAAACCAGAAGTATTTTTCCGATTTCCTGATACACACAAGAATATTTTTCAGAGATCCATGTAACAGTACAAACTTTTAAAAGAAGCATCCGACAACATCCCCTTTTACACAAACAAGGAAAGCAGTCATCGAAAAATGAAATACTACTTTGGAAGCTACAACCGACAATGACAAATCGTTGTACTGATCAATAGCTTTCTTCTTTTGGTTTCGTAACTATTTGAATTTTACATTTTGAACAAGTCAGTTTTAGTCCTTTTTGAAACAAGACGAAACTCGAGTGGCCATATTTTTAATAATTTTTACAAGATAATTAGATCCATACGCAACACCGTTGAAAATAAATAAAATACTTCCAGCACTAACTAGCGTACAACACAACATACCAACTATAGATTCTATTTCTACTGCCCGCGGAGGAGCAGCTCTATCTAAATAATAAACATTTGCGGCTTGTTTGCTTCTTTTTTGAGAATCAACTTGTTTTGCAAGTCTTTCAAATTTTATAAACTCTCCACTCTCCATCCAATTGCTAAACACCCAATGCGTTTTCTTAGACATATAGCCCACAAACCAAAATCCTGATTTAAATGTCACTTCATTAGCCACATCTGACCATTGTCGCAGAACGCATGCATGCTCTTCATCCACTAATGCATACTTTTTGTTTAAAAAACTTGTAAAAAATCTGTATTTTTCAAAATAATTTCCAATACCTATTTTTCTTTCCGCCATATCTCTAGCCATATCAGTAACATTTGTGACAGCAATTTCTTCCGCAGCAATTAAACCTACAATTTTACTAAAACTTAATTGTGTTTCAAATATCGTTTGAATTTGTTTCGGCAGAACAAAGTACAAAACTTCGGTAATCTGTTTGAAAGGACAAGAGATTTTATAATTTTCGTTTAAAAACCAGTTCAATGTATTCGGAAGTTCTTTCAGCCGTGTACTATCTGACGATACGTAGCTAAGATATATATTATTGTAAAATGCCATTGGTATAAGAAAGCAAACAAGTAGGCGGCGATCGAATTTTGTTTCGTTAATTGACATTCCTATCGACAACGTCAAAACAGAAAACCCTTTAAGCAAGTTTTTTGTAATAAACGTAAGAAGCAAACAAATTGCTATTAAAGCAACACCAACAGGCCAATCCACAATTCGAAGCAGTTGGAGATCATAATCTGTGTATGTTTTGTAATTTACACAAAACGCTAAATTATGCAAGTCTTCAAGAATTTCAAGGTATGGGTGCAAGCTGCCTCGTTCACTTAAAATTCGTAATGACTCAAGTGGTAAAAGTACTCTTGCTGAAAATTTTAATTGTAGATGCCATCTTTGATTTTCATAGTGAACTGAGTCCTTGTCGGATTGAGCTGCCTCCAACTTAAAAACAAGTGAAATATTCAACGTTCCTTGTAGTGTTGATAATCCTAAGAGTAGTTTACGATTACAGTTGGATAAACTCTGAATTAACAATTTTAGGCTTGTTTTGTAAGTCGTAAAATCACTCAAACATGATTTAGTAGGAAGGGTGTCTTCAAATTGATCAATGAATATGTTCACTACTTCCATAAACTCGTAAGATACAAGTACTCTTTTACCATATCCGTTTGAATTTAAAGCCAAGCCAAAACTTTTTATGTTTTCAAATGATGTTTCACCACTAACTTGTTTCAAATGACCAAAGCTTGAATCACAAAAATAACATACAACATAACTTGTTTTTTTAACTGTGTCAAAGAACACCAAATTAGAGGAGAATGGTTTAATCCTTTGGTTTCTTGAAATCATTTGAAGGACTTTGCTTATAATATCAGTGTTTTGTTTACCAAGTTCATATACATGGCTGAAAAAAACAACTTCATCTGATGTTCGAAATCCTGATTTCTCCATAGCTGTAACAATTTCAAAAATATTACTGGTGAACATAAGAAATACCATTGGACCGTTGCGAAACTTTGAAATTAGTCTAAAATATCCTATCTTTAAATTGATTTCATTATTGTTTTGCTTAAGATAATTCTCGGGTACGGAAAGGTCAAGTGCGGTAACGTTATGTATTGTGTAAGTATGTAATGAATATTCGCGATGTACTTGTCGACTAATTGGAATATTTTGTAATGCGCTTGACACAACAATATTGATTATGCAATCGTTATCTTGTGTAAATGGCAAATAAGGAAAGAAAGCGGAACGTGATGAACAAATATAACCGAACAAGTTTATTAGGATTATTTTGGAACACATATCTCTACTTGTTTATTCTAGTAAATTTGTTTTACAAGGGAAAGATTTAAACAAGAAATATATTTGACTTTACTCCCATATTTACTTTTTAATGTATCTTTAAAATTGTTTTAGTTCGACTAAATTACCAAGTTTTGATTTTTACGATACATATTGGATCACACATTAAATTCTTTAGACTAAATATGACTTTCACTGGGGTACGTATGTAACTGAATTTCTTCCATAAAAGCCTTTAATTAGACAAAAAGCTTTAAAAACTAGTTGCTTATACAAGCTCTCACTCTCTTTCTTTGGTATTTTTAAAAACGGTTTTACAATTATTTTTGAGAGGTTTGAATTTTAAAAAATCGGTGTCAAACTCGGTTTAAAAGGTTCACAATTATTTTCCCTTTTTACAGGTAGATCTTATGAAGTTGAAAGAAGGCATGTGTCTTGACCTGAATATGTAACAACTATGCAAATTATATTATAATTATTTCCAGTGTTAGCTTATAGGGTATCCACATGTACACGTGAAGTTATCTAAGACAATAAGGTACCCAAACCTATTTTGAGTTACATGTCAATTATGTTAGCTCTTTTTTGAACCGAATTCGAAAGAATTACTAACGCAATTAACTAATTACTTAAAAAATAGTACTAAGCCATACCACGACATAGGTACTATCAACTGATTTTGCCTAGAGAAAAACAATTTGGTTGTCATTTTTATGTACTAACTAATTCACCAGCAGATAGGGAATGCAAACTTAAATTAAATTAGGGTATTTAAATTTATCTTCATTTTGTAAAAAAAAATTGCTTTTCGGACGCCTAAATTAGCCAACACAAGCCATCAATGCTGGACATAACCAATTTACTTCTACTTCTACTGTCTAAAATTTGTTTGAGTATACAGCTTGCTGACTTTATATAATAAACAATTATTGCCTCGTTAGTTTCAAGTTGAAGTGCTATTATAATTGAATTTCTTTCGTTGTCCAAATTTGGATTTAAAACGTAGCACAGGATGTCCAAGTTCTTTTCAAAAGTATTAAAGAACACAATACTCGAGGTGAATAACTTAAAAACATATGTATCGAAAGGTCAAGGGATATGACTAATTTTTTCGCTAATTTTATTTAATTTATCCACGTGTATGAAAAACATAACTTGGTCTAATGAACCAAATTCTGATTTTTCAATGGCAATTGCAATTTTCAAATATATGAGGAAAAAATATATAGGGGAAACAACGAGTGTTTAAGTAAATTAATTTATTAGAAGCGGTAGCCCGACGTTTCGATTCTTCCATCAAGTTTTAACTCGTAAACAGTAAACATATGGTAAAACAGTAAATTAACTTTGAAAAAAGCCTCAAATAAACCGACTGGAACTTAAACTGATTTTATTAACATTGTCACTTCTGCTAAAATTCAGACCAGTTACGGTATGTATTGCATGTGTGTGTAACAGATCCTTTGAATGGACATATGCACTACTTGAAATACTTGTGACTTTTATGATACGATGATATTTAAGATGCAATTACTTTGTGTTGCAAATGGTGAGTATGGAGAACAAATTGACTGAGCCAAAATAAGCACATTCACTGGAATACGTTCTATAACGTGGAGTTCATTCTTATAGAAATTTGATTTATTAGGATGACAATTTGGTAAAAAATGTTAAACAAAAGACTAAAGGTGCTAATATGGTCTATTATATTTTTATTTGTATCTGCCATGTGCGTATCCTAAGACTTATTATCTTAAATTAGTTTAGTTTTCCTGTTCTAGTGGTTTCCAAATTAAGAAAATTGTGTCCAGTCTTTTCATAAAATATATTACGTCTTTGCCAACGTAACCGCACTTAAAAAATATTTTCTTTAAAACGAATTACCATGCGTCGTAATATGGGCAGACATGTATGTAATTTATTACCACACATAAAACTAAATTTTGTACATTTACAAATAGTAAGCTGCAAAAGTACGGAATCACTAGATCTCAAAACAATTTGTCGTATTGTATTATAATTATAAAAATGAAATTCAAAAGATTTTTGGGCTATCTACCGATTTTATTGATTCACTATGTACGAAAACTTGTAATTTGGTAACTTTTAGCATATATTGCACAAAATTTTTACTTTTTACCAACTCCTTTAAATTTTTTACTTTCTGCTTGAAACGATAAGAAAGTTTACTTGCACATGCAAAAAATTACGATCATACAAATAAGCAATCATACTTAACAAAGAAAACACACAACAAGCTTAATTATATGTTAGTATTCCACCCATTCTTATTCTCCCATTAAAACCAATGATTCAGTGGTTTTGACATATACAAAGCCTTGTTTTCTCATGATACCTTGTTTCAAAAGTTGAATAAATTTCATCCAATTACTAAAGAGAATGCACCGAAGGTTTTATGAACTTTGTTAAGAAAATGTCTAAATTCAATGAAGCAAATAGATATAACTTCGTAGTACTTAAACACATTTCAACTTTATTTGACAGTTCAAAAGACTACGCTGTTGTTCAAATGTTTCCAGTCATTTTTGAAGTTGATCGTTTGAATGCGCATTGAAGACACAATAAAACGGTGGGGTATTTCTGGGTTGGACAGTTCCTTTAATGTACGCTTCCCTTTGAAGGTAGAGACACTTTCGCAGATAATGATTATTCGCAATCATAAGATAATGATGATCTCCAAAAGCAAAACTACCAATTGAACACCTTTTTTGGCTAATTGTTTCGCTGTATTTCCTTTAAGCCTCAGAAAAGACGCATTAAAATATAGTAAATACTTTTGCAGCAGATTTGCTCACTAAGAAGTAAAGTTCATGTTCCCTGCATTGTCATGGAAGCAGGATATATGTTAAATTTGTACTTTTTACGTAGTCTACGTAATTAACAGAAAGAAAAGTTTATTGAGATTACCAAAAACAAACAAACAACATGAAACTAGATTTTAAGTTAAAACTTTATTGTACGTTATGAATGAAGGTCAATGGATAAAACATATATTTGTGCGTACAAAGGGCAAATGTAGCTACTCCTAAATTGTAGTCTCCTTTTTCACCTGACAAATGAGTTCATTAGAACTTTGTCCTCATTTTTGAACTTTGAATAAAAGCTGAAATGACTTGTTAATTAATAATCACGTTTATTTGTATTATTCATTTTAGTTTCTTTGTTTGCAAATAAAAATGAATTTCCTGAAGTATACCTCATTTGCAAATTTGAAACGTCATAAGACTAAAATAAGACTAACATTTTTATGTCTATCCCAGCAACGGATTTCAAGTAATTGAAAACTTTTATAGATCATGAAATTATATATACATCAATATGTGTGCAACGAAGTAACTATCCATTAAAATATGTATAACGGATAGTTAATTCAAATACGATTAATGCAAACAAATTTTAAACATTGATTTCAAGAATTGGAGTCTTCTTTAGTAAATCTTAGTATTTTGCGCAATTGATTGGATTTATTTACTCACAAAGTTTAAGTTGAATTTTCGGAAGGTTTTAACTGTAGTTTATTTCAATCCTGTTGAGGCCATTTAATTCATTTAATACTGCATTCATGAAAATGGATTGCAAGATAGATTACTAGGGAACATACATATAAAAGCTTAAAAACGGATTCTCTTCTTTCAATTCTGCTCCTACGATACTGTGAAAGTATTCAATTTCACTTAAAATTAAGTAGACACAAAGTAATTTATTTTTTTCAGAAATTTTCTTAAGTGATAACATGTTTATAAAATGTGTATTTGATCCAGAGTGCGATATTACCCGGGCAAAATTGATAAAACCCAACCCACGTGGGTAAAATGGGTTTAATGGGCAATA
>JAQIWN010004733.1:0-10794 GCA_034699025.1 Entomobrya cf. arborea Gr-Col-00668 | reverse complement strand
GACAGACAGACGGACAGACTTTTCTCCCCTATCATCACCCATCGATTTTATAAAGTACCATTCTGGCACTTAATAAAAAAGTGGAATGGAGAATAAAAATGGAATGACGAGGACAAAAAGGAGGAAGGCGCCAACTCAATTGTATGGATTAGTATAATATGTGGGTATAACTAGGTAGGCATTTCCCTTCTCTTTCAGTAATATTCAGTAGAGAAGAATGATCAAGGTTATTATTTTTTCTTTTAGGAATTTTAGCCTAGCCTTTGGTTAGCTAACAACTTAGTAAAGTAAATAGAAAGTAGGTATTTTTGCAGAATATATCGATGGGTTTGATATAGTTTGGTTTACAACTAATGATGATGGAATATACAAGGTAACCAGTCACCACCGCTCACCAGCATCTAAACTGTATATGTACTATGTACCTCATAATTATTTCCTGTCTAACACCATCTTTCCATCAAACTCATAAAAATCAGTATATATACACTTATTAGTATGATTTTCTAAGCATTTAAGGGGAAAAAAGGAAGGAAGGTAAAATTGAAGTATGGGCTCTACACAAAAGACCAAATAGGCAGAATAAGAAGACTTGCTGGTTTGCTTCTATTTTTATTGCTAAGCTTTGCTGCTGCCACCATTACAAAATAGTGCAGAGCATAAATAAACGGTTAACGGTGCTTCCATCCCAACCACCAGAAAACATAAACATGGCAGAAAAAAAGGACAACGACAATCGCCTCCAACGCTGCTCTATATCCTCTCTTCCTTCTGCCAAAAAAAAAGTTTAGGATTTTTCATGCTTGTGTTGCCCCCACACTGTGTTTAGAAAGCAGTTAAGAAAAAAGATCCTACAAAATACAATACACAATCAATCTAACGCATATTAAACGGATCTTGAGGCTGTTTTGCGGTTGTTCTGCTATAACCATAATTTGAGGAACAGGAGGAGGATGGAGGAGAATAGAGAGAAGGAAAAGGTGTGATGATGACGATGTCGTGTTGTGATTTGTGACGTGAGGTGGTGGTGGTGGTAAACATGAAAACGAGCATAAAAAAAAACTCAAGCAACATTACCATCACAAATCAACACTATATAGCCATCACACTATGTGATAGTCTTTTGTGGTGGTGATCCAACGAGTTTCTTGTTTATTTACTATTATTATGCGAAAGCCAAAACCAAACTTAGCCACCAAAAGAGAGAGGAAAGTTGTAGTGATATTGGCACATAGTAGACAGGCACAAGAAGAAGTTTCTATTCTTTACCTCTTCCTTCCTCCAACAATCCCCTTCTTTTTTTTATAGTTGCTCAGCAGGCAGTCCACTATACTAACTACTATACCTTGAGTTTTTTCGTGGTGGAGACTTAGATGAAAGGATGACTACTCTATAATAATAACAGTGGTGGTGGTTGTGTGTAGTGTAGTTACAACATACCAACAAAGCATTTTTAGAAAATATATACATTATAAAAATGGACGACCGACCGACCACCAAGCAGAAAAAAATGGTGGATGATGAATGATGAGCCGTTCCATTATTCTTTTCTTTTTTGGAGAAGAGCCTTACAAGAAAAAAACCACTGCTGTCGTGTTCCTCCACCTCCTTCTCCTCTTGATGCCCATATTATCATCATATCACCATGTGTAAAATAGGTAGGTATATATTTTGTATGTACTGAATGTCCCAAAAGTAATGTTTATTTCTATTTTATGAAATTTTTGTTTAAGGTATAGTCAGAAATCAATACTTTCCTTGTTGGTCATGTCACAAAAATATGACCAGTACAACCTACACATTTCTCTGAACTAAAATATCCAGCTTAAAATAGAATATTGTTAGTCTTTTTTTCGGGTTTGCCTTTTGCTTTTGTGACGGGATGACGATGTGGGGGGACTTGCATGATGCTACGTGTATGATGCATGCAAAAAGGGACGCTCAGTCAGACTTTTTCTCTCAGCATGGTTTCCTAACTTAGTTGGCAAGCAAGGAAAACACAACTTGTGTCCTTTCCTGAAGCTTTCACGATATATTATTCAAATAGTAAACAAGCTAATAATAATAGCTAGGCTTGTAGAGAAAGTCAAGAATATTATTATGAGGATCTGATCTGTTTTTTATTTCGGTGAATGTGAATGTACTTATTTTTATACAACTATATACGTATTTTTTTTAGAAAAAAGAGGCCATTTCTAGATATCAGTAGCATCTCGTCGTCTAAGTCATCATGGCAAGGAAAAGGCAGAAAATGGAAAGTAAAGTAGTTTAGTGTTAAAAGATAACATGGACAAGTTTTTGCTTCTTGCTTGCTTTTTGTGTTTGGTGCTGGTCTGCTGGTTCTGGTTCTCCAACAAAGTGATTTGTTGACAGAGAAAAATGCAACGGAAAAGGAGATTTTTACTCGAAGAACTTATCTTCTTCAAATGCCTTCTTCACCAAATTGTAAAAACCACGTAAAAAAAGTACGTACATACGCAGCCTCCTTCAAACCAACACCATCAGCAGCAGTTGAGCCATTTTTTTGCTTTGGTGCTACATATTACGTACTTATTATTATCTTCATCTTAAAGAAAACTTGCACGGAGAGGCTGATCTGATAAGACTACTTGTTTTCAATAGGTGCCACCGGATGTCGGATCTTTTACACATGTGCTTTCCAACTTGACTCATGTGGCTGTTTAAAGCAAACAAACTGTATATAGTAGGTATACTCATATGACAAGTCCATACAGTGTACCGATTTTTGATTTTATTAAAATTCAGTTCTAATTTTGTTTAAACCATATAGGTATACCAGAATGGATGGATTACGTGAGGCCGATGATTGTGTGATATGATGTGATAGCATGACTATATCATCATTCATTTTTCACGTTCAACTTTCATTTTTTCTACAAATTTTTCTTTTCTGGGTACACCATCCAACATTTAACCAGGCAAGCTACCGACCGTCCACAATTCCTACCATCACCATCATTCTCTTCCTCGTGTTCATGTCATGCATGTCTTGGAAAAGTGAACACTGGAAAAAATATTTGGTTCTCTTTTGCTTGCCTGGACTTTTGGAGCCAGCATCAGAAAAAGATATGTACATGGCGGAAAAAGAAAACGGGAAACCAAACCAAGGCAAAAAAATACTCTATATTAGATACCCCTACGATATTTATAGCAATATGGATAAAAATATAAATGTGTAAGGTACATACATTACATGTATTATACATTCTCCTTGTTAGTCTGAGAACCCGTGTGAAAAAAAACAAGAGAAAAATAACAAGGTGGTAGCAAAGAAATGGTGGTGGAGGTCCTCCTACTCTGTTCCAGGAAAACAGCATAACTCTGAAAAAGACATACACTATTTTTGTGAAGAACTTTTCTATTTTGTATTCTTTTTTGGGTGGATGATAGGAAACGAGAGAGAACAAGATGTAGTAGCAAGAGAGAAAAATGGACAGACGGATGATCTTAAGTGTCATACAGGGCAAAGGTGGCATGAGATCCTCCACAGTCAGACTTGTCAAAACACACATACATCTTTTATGTATAAATATGTATTATACTCGTTTTAAGTAAGGCAAGCTGTATTTTTTGTAATGCTATCAGTATTACTATTTTTCTTCCATCTTTTCATGTGTCCCTTTTTTTCTCTCTCCTGCTGCTTGGGAAAATACTTGGCTCTTTTCTTCTTATTTTTTTCTTCTTAGATTCTCTACTTCACAGACTGAAAAGCATGTCGGTTGGCAGTTATGGATTAGAGTGAATAATCTCCTTCTCCACTTTGTCTGCATCTTTTTCTCCAATTCTTTTCTATATTTTTTTCAAGTAGGAAACTGCCTTGTAAGCCCAACAAGGCCACACATACACCCAACCACCATCGTCCTCATCGCCATCGTCCCATACCATATCAAGCCAAACACACAAGAGAAAAGCTCAAAAGAAAAGAGCTATGTCGTCATCATATCATACACCCTATCATTCCATATCACAGAAACCATGTGTCATCATTATCATCATCATCATCGTCTAAACCAGTTGGAGTAAGAGCGGCAGCAAGCGCCGCAGTTAATACCCACAAAAGCTATTACTCTCATTCACTCATTTATTCATGTAATAAGTATGCATTATGTTAGACTGTATATAGAGAGCCTAGTCTAACAGCAGAATAGACAAAAATGGAGGAAATTGGATGGAAATAAAATAATAATAATATCACTCATTTACTCACAGTCAAAGTGTGGTCCCCTAATTCCTTCTGGTATCAGGGTAATAACAATAATAACTCGTTTGTGCTTTTCTTGCTCTAAACGCGTTATAATCTTTATTATATTACTACACCTTGCTTTCTATTACAGACAACTGCTGTTACCATCATTATCATTCTGCTTTCCCACCATACCACGGCCATGACGAAAATGATTGAAATAAAATACCTGCACAGTTGGAAAAACAAAAAGGACAATGGCTATCATCACGATTAATACCACCGCAGCAGCAGAGATTAGACGCAGCAAAATTCACAAACCAAACATTTAAACCTCAAATCAACTTAATTTACAGTTCTCATTAGATTATAATAGAAATTGGCGAAAAGAAGGAAGTCAGATGATAATAATGATTTTGTCTTTCTCCATGAAACTCAGCAGGAAGAAGGACGTGACACGGACACAAACTGTTAGTCGGTCACCACTGCTTAATAAAAAAAAATGAAACCAACCCAAAAAGTTAAGCTACTAAAGGATTGCGTTTATAGCATACCTGGAATGAATTTTTAGGTCGGGGATTGACTCTTACTTCACCTTCACCAGAATATCTAATGAAACTGAAAGCAGTAAGGATCAGGAAGTAGCAGCAACACTATGCCATCATGTCAGCCAAGTCAGGTTAACTCGTTGAATTGTCGGCTATTCGAGGGTGGCGGAAAAAGAGTAAAACTCCCTACTGAATAATTTACAAGGTTAGATGAGAGGGGAAGTTAGTTTTAAGGAAAACTTTTTTTTACTATGCGAAATGATGCGGGTGCACTGTACTTTTTATGTATGGTGGTGGTAGTGATAGTAGGACGAGGACGACCAAAAGGCACCAACCAACTTCATCTCCACTACCGTATTAGTTCCACCATGACAACGACAG
The DNA here is from genome assembly GCA_034699025.1 of Entomobrya cf. arborea Gr-Col-00668. NCBI lineage: Eukaryota > Metazoa > Arthropoda > Collembola > Entomobryomorpha > Entomobryidae > Entomobrya > Entomobrya cf. arborea Gr-Col-00668. Next base: position 5,661 of record JAQIWN010004733.1, on the reverse strand, counting down.
TGATTGCCCTGTTTAAATAAATTATGAGTCTGTGACTTGCCTACGTTTCCATATTGTATTAAAACGTGGAATCCCTTTTTCATGGAAACCAAAGCAGCAGCAGGTGCATTGGAAAAATAACCTGACAGACATGCAGAATCAGTGCCACTTGCCACCACCAAAAACACGCGTTAATTTACCTTTTGAATTTTTAAAAAAGCATTTAAATCTTTTTACCAAAAACTCGACTAACCCTTCCAGTTCAATTATGCCATGCACAATCTGTACCATTTTTTTGTAAGCTGTATTTAGAAATTGGGTTAGTTAGTGCAACAGTGGTAAAAAAACCAGGTTAAAGTTTTGGACATCTTTTTTGGTGGGTAAAGTGTATAAATACTTTTTATTCCCTTTACAATTTCAGTATATAAATAAAAAAAGAGAGTCAAGTCCAAACTGAAGGAGTCCACTCACTCCTACATACATAAAGGCCTTGGCTCCTTTAAATAGGAAGCTAAGGGAAGTGAGTTTTTTTACGCAGTTACTTTCGCTGACATAATAATTTGTGTGTATGGAGTGGTAGGTAGAAGGCGTGTCGGAATAAATATACTTGCCATCTTCATCCAAAATCCACATACACCATACTCACTACTACAATGTCGTCGTCATCATGATTCTATCCTCCTCCGTCCGATTCGAAAAAAGAGAAACGGGGAGGATAAAAGAAGAGGATCGTAGGAACACACATTCACAAAAACATAATAATAAATGCATACTTGCCACGAGTCTTTTTTCTTGTTGTTGTCTCTCTCTCATTCTCTACTTATTTTTTTTCTTTACTCAGCAGAAATAAATATTTTGACTTGACTGGCATACATTTTTGCCTCCTTCTTTGAAGAAAAATGAGAAAAAAGTAGGGAAAGAACTATGAGAGGAGGAGGATGACGAAGATGCACCGGGAAACGAGCAGAGCAGCTTACTTCCTTCCATTTTTAGAATTGCCTGTGTTATTATTGTAGTATGAAGCCACAAGAATAAATGGGTACTTTTTCCTCTTTAGTGCAGTACAGTGCTCAAAGAAGAAGACTACTACTACGAGACAACAGCATATTATACCGGTAGTATTCTCGTCCTTTTTTTACAACAGGCAGACGCACTCAGTCGGAGAAATGTTGCTTGTATGCCTGCCACCATTTTGCAAAGTAAGTAATGCTGCATGTAAGTTTGTCTGCAACAATGGGCTTCTGGCCCTTGTCATAATAATAATAATCTATATATTTTTTGAAATGGTGCGGCAGCAGTAGCGTCGGCATAGTCTACTACTTTACTCTCTTAGCATGGTATTATTTGGGAATATTTTTTTAGAAAGAACTAATCTTCTATTCCGGTGTATCCTCAAAATCACAGAGATATTCAGATAATATGGAAAATAGGTGTATGCATAAAATGGTAGTTGCATGCTAGATGTGTGGCGGTGGTTTGGTTTGGCGTCATGGCCTGGCATTATGACATGACGGCATCGCAAAAGGAGAGAAGGGAAATAATAATAATGATTTGGTTGAGACATGACTGGCAAAGTTGAGATGTTTTTTTAGGTATGTACTGGTTCAGTGGTGGATTAATATCTTCTCCGTTTTATTATTACTACTATTATTATTACTATCATGCTATCATGGCTTTTTTACATGGCACGTTTTACATTCTGCGCCTGTGGTGATGGCGTAGGATGCATGTTTTTTTGGCTAAAAGATTACGGATATTGGATAAAAATTGGTTTCACTCTGCTTTAGTCTCTCTCGACACAACTCAGCTTCGATTCTCTCCCTCAAAGCTTTGCCGAGATGTTGAGTAAGATGCAAAGTGCTACTTTACTAGGTGAAGAATAAAGAAGGTAAAAAGGGAAGATTTGAATATTTTTAGACGCACATACACCATAGATATGTGTAAACGTACTCTCATGTCAGATAAGTAGGCTTTCTAATTTTTTTTCCCTTAGAATATCCAAATTTTCTAAAGAAGCAGTGGACTGACAGGATAGTGACAACTTGATTGAAGCCTGCTGCTGTCCCTGAGATCTGAGTGCACACATGACACACTATGAAATATTTGCATTGGGAACGTTCTATAGCTGTATGCTATATAAATCATTCACCAAATACATTCTCATGATAAACCATTCGTGTTTCAAGAAAATATTGCACAAACATTCTACCTGAACTCTCCCATATTAAAATACAGTATGTACAAAACTTGGGTTTAGGTTTTCTCAGCTCTCGTTTCAAATGGGATGTTAGGATCTTGTTCACGCAATTAAAGTCGTTTTCTCTCCTTGTCTCCATTTTTTGCTCTGAAGTACACCTACTCAAGTTTGATGCTTTCTTTCTTTGACAAAGAAAGAAAAATACCAGTTTTGTCATGACCTTCAGATGATTTCCTTGTGGCATTTTCACACTGCCAATTTTTGCATTTACCAAGAGAGGATGACGCTGTTCGCCTCTTTGAAAAAGTGAACAAGAAGTGCATGCAAACATATATGCCCATTTTAAATACATTTCAACCTTCCATCCTGACATGTTTCTAAGTATTTGAGTACTGTCATCATTGCACCCATTCAAAAGACGGTACTACACACTAGAAAAATTCTTCCATTTCTGTTCTCCAAATAACAAAATTTTGTTCCTGACTCAAAAACAAACCAAATATGATTATTTTTGTAGCGCCTTGTCTTCCTGCGTCGTCATAAATAAAAAGCGTGAAACAAAAAAAAAATCCAAGTAAAGTATTGGATGACTCGAGTCGTCAAGTGTGTCAACTCAAAAAAAGTAATAATAGGAGTCACCTTTCCCCCTACATATTTCACATTTTCCTTCATCTACTTAAGTTACTTTAGCGTACAATATTTCCTCCAAAAAAAGCAACAACATTGTTTGGCTATGATCTTCTTTTCGTTTTGAAAATTCAGCCCATTCTTTTTTTGGCACACATGCAAGGCCGCTCCTGCAATATATTACCTTGCTTTGCACACAGACACACCAGCCAAAGCCATAGACAGATAAAAAGGTAAACATTCAAGACAAAATAACAAAAACTGTGGACATGTTTATCGCACATATTACCATGCTATCTCTCACACTCAACTCAACTTAACTCTCAGAGTAGTTCACAATCAATAAAAAATACATTATTTCCTCTGTAAGCCTGTTTAGTGTGCAAAAGTAAGTGTATTGCCCTTTTTTTTGTGAAAATGGGAAATGGTCTCTTGAATTCTTACTGTGAGAAAAAGATATGATGCTGGGTTGCATGATAGTATAGTTTGTGGAGAGTATCTCTATTCTAGCCGGAAGCCATAAAAATCCACCTCCTCCTTTTCGTGCTAATCGTCAATGCTATACAACTACTATACCAATGTTCAGTACTGCACATTGTAAAGATTTTTTTTTCTTGTTCACTTTTCAGCTTTGTTATTGTTCTGTTTATTTTTTGGATAAGATTGAAAGTGGCGATGTGATGGTGGTTTTTTTTCTTCTACTCTCTACACAATTTTCTATCTTTCTGGCCTCGCCTGGCTTATATTGCATTTCTCTTCTGTGTGAACAAGGAAGGAGGAGAAAATGGGCGAAAAAGGAGGAATAAAGAATAGATAGATTTTTTTTTGCCTTTTCCTCTCTTGCCTTGTTCTGTTTACCGTCATAAATTTCAACTTTACACAAAAAAGAGCTATCTTCACCACCGCCGCCGATCTTCTTGTGTGTTTGAAGTAAAAAGAGAAGAAAAAAATTGGTATGTTGGGAAGAAGAAAAGAGATGAGAATTGTGATGTGATGATAGTGTTACGATAAAGAAAAAAAAAACATGGAAATAGGATGGTATGGTTTGATAGTAAGTATCGAAACAGTGTGTGCATGTAACTGTAACTATGTAGAAAAATGGCAGTTGTAGTGCAATGTTTGCAATGACGACGACGATGATGATGATGAAAACGAGTAAACGATGAAGATTTATGATGGCTACTTGCACAAAAAAACGAGAACAGAACAGCGGAGAAGAGAAAAGGGGTAACCGTCACCGTCATAATTTTATGGTGAGATTCATTTGAGAAGAAGCAGGGCTGTTATTGCACTTGTGCGTGGACTAGTAGTCAAGTAAAGTAAAAGGCAGGCGAAACTTTTTTTCAGGAAAGAGGACAGTAAAAAGGATGACAATGGAAGTCAAGTAACAAAAGTGCCACTAGCATGCAATGCAAGCAAAACAACAACAAGCAGCAACAATGTTTCCAAGGGATTTTCTCAAGGTTCCTGTTCTTGTCTGTTTTTGTGTACAGTGCTTTTCTGTCATGCCGCCGCTTCAATGAGTGTTGTGGTAGGTGGAGGTAGACAGCCTATGAAATTTATATGTCCGTTTATATTTGACGGTGCAAAAAACACAGTCGCAGTCGCCGCAACAACATGCCTTCGTTCTAGATTCTCAATCAGTACATTGCACACCATCCATTAAACATACTACATGACTTTGCTTACATAGTTACTACAAGTAGGAAAAAGTGGAAATTGACGTTCTTCCCCTACTATTATCATTATTATCGCAGTAAAGCAGTTATGTTGCAATAGTAATAGCCCATAGTAATAATAATAATGATAATAACTAAATGGTTATGTAGTTGCTGTGGTTTTACTTTTGACAGTACACTGCAGCTAGAATACTTCAATGTTGTTGATGATGGTTATGGTAGGATGATGATACTACCAGAAAAACTAATGTCAATTTGGTGTCTTGTTAGTTGTTCTAGTAGAGATAATAGAACAAGCATAAAAAAACATGAACATAGCCCACCACAACATAATAAATATTACACAAGAGGAATGCTGCTGTCGCCTTTAGAAACTTAGAACCATTGCCTTAGCACTTCCAACTAATTCCAATATCAACTACGTATATATTGGACAATAGTTATAGTAGCAGTGGTGGTGGAACATGCCGCATGCATTCCAATGGGAAATAGATATTAGGATGATGATCATGATCATTATGATGCGCTTTGAAACTGGGATTGCTTTCAGACACGACACACAAGAAACAAAGGAAGAGAAAGTGAGCGAGAGACCAAAGTCTGTATAGTTTAGCCATCATCACATGAGACACTGGAAGTCACGACTATCAGCAAAGTTAAGCTATAAATACAATATCCTTTTTGTAGGAAGACCAACAAAAACGTGATAGGGTAAAAGTGGAAGATGAAACAAAACACTGCAGCTGTTATGTATATTTATTTTGATAGAAGATCTGCTCTAGGAGTAGGAGAAAGCATAATATGTTGTACTTCTCTTTGTCTTAATATATCATACTAGTCATCACATCGCATCACCACAAGTGAGCGTATTACATAGCTATAGCCATGTTCGAAATGTTAGTTGATAGATCTTGGTTGTCTGCATGCTTGGGTATTATTATTTTTTTTACTTATTGTGTTCTACCCTTTTCTCTTGTTCTTCAGGCTTGTCTTTCCACATTTCACGTTTCAAATCTCAGGAGGTTAAAACGACGGATAAGAAAAAGTGGTATTATTATCTACTGTGTCGTCAGGAGGATCGGGATCAGCGGTGTTGCTCTGTCCGAGCCATAATCTGAAATGGCTTGGGCTCCCATGGAAACATTAGGTACTCAGGAAACGTCAATGTCACATTTTTAT
>JAQIWN010004732.1:0-10797 GCA_034699025.1 Entomobrya cf. arborea Gr-Col-00668 | reverse complement strand
AATATGTTTGTCTGGTATTGCAAGTTTTTTGTTGCCATAAAATAAAAACACAATTTTATTCGTTCAAAGCCGTGGAATGGTACAAAAAGAATGAGTATGTACATGAAATAAAAATAAATTGAGATTATGAAAATGAACAATAAAAGTCATTTCATATTTTTATGCGTATGTAAGTCACTTTCCATTACAAACTATTATGATTGCATTTTTTTTGGTGAATGGGGTGATGGTGATATAAAAGTAATACAGTGGCAGTCGTAATACAGTATTTGAAACCCAATTGAACCGGTGTTGGCATTGTGCCACTCGAGGTACAATCATGTTTACTGGAAGCCCATAACTTTTCAACTTTATAAAAAAGTGTTTAAATAAATAGGTATAATATTCTTTTCTAATGTAAAAAAGTACACATGCATAAGTATGTATATCAATAGGATAGCAATAACAATAGAAATATATTATTATTATGGCATTATTGGCAAACGGTGAAATGATGATAGGAAATATTGGATTTCAATTCTATTCAGTTACCAGAAAGTCAGAATAAAAATGTTGTTTCAATGATTTGGATTTGATAGAGTCAGATTATTCCACTTGGATTGAGGGTGTACTGATAAAAACGTTGCCAACAAATGCTGACTTGGTTTTTATATGCTTTCCAACACATAACATGGGATACTTTCCTTTTCTCGGGATAGTTAGGTATGGAGTGGGGGTTACAATTGAAGGAACTCACCATCACCACCGTCACCAGCAGCAATCATAAATGTGGGTGAATTCAATGGATGGATAATGTCTTTTTTCTCGTTTTTCTGACCGTCATGGTGTAAACTCAAGCAAATATGAAATAAAACGGAGCAACCAGACAGAGTCTTTTTTTTATAAAACGTTCTCTACTTTACAGAGTTTCTACATAAACCAACAACTGAATAGCTATCCGTGTGATACTCTGCTCACCCCCATCCAACTTCCTTCCTTCCTTTTCTTTTACATCCTTGTTTTCCCTTTCTGGACCCCTACTCTGTAACAACTAGGTTACACTTTCACATAAATACTACATGATCTCCACTTACTCTCGAGGCATGTTACGGAGATAATCATCCGTTCCCTTTCTACCATACATTTTGTGTGTGTATGTAAGATGATGTACATGTTTGGATAAAATAATAATAAATCTGAACTACTTCTCCGTTTTTCCAGATAACTTGTTAGATTTGAATGTGATTCCATATTTTCCAAAACACACACACACACGCATATTTGGAATAAAAAAATGTGAAGAATTCACGTGAACAATTTCAACTCTTTTTTTCCTCTGCATTTTGAACGAAGCTAGAAAAACAAATCTCGTTTTATGGTCTTCAACGTAGTCTCACCATTAAAATTTTCCTTCCAGTATCTCGGAAGCCCACACGATTTCAACCACAACTTGAAACAAAAAGTCGTTTAATAATATGTATGTTATATTGATGCTCTTACGGTAGCATATTATGTAGTGTGGGTGGTGGTGGCGGTGATGCAATGGAACTATTCCACTGAAAAAATCACCGTGGGTAGTTCTCGTGTTGGGGAGGTGAGATCACCGATCCGTACACAATCCCATACGAAGACTGCCACACACGCAATTTTTTTTCTCCAATTTAGTTTCTTTCAGAAGAACAAATCATCATAATACTTTTTGTCCCGTAGATTTTCCCTGCGCAATTTTTTTCTTAGTTTATATAGGTAGCTCAAGAAAGCAAATAAATATGTTTCCATGTATCTTTTCTGTGTTCAGACAAAGATTTGTAGCGTTACATACTTCTTTATCATATCAGTCATCATATCTTCCATAAACTGCTGCGTAGGATACCTGACGTGAAATAAATCCAGCCAATTTACTTTTCAGCTACTTTCGAAAGAGCTACTCATGCATCAAAAACAATTATTTTACAAAAACAAAAAAATGAAACATTTCCTTTCGTTCCTTTTTATAGAGAGCTCTTATCAAATTTAGTTCACTAAATTCGGTTGTGCTTACTCTGATCTTGGAAAAGACATGCCAAAAAATAAAATGCAGATAACGCAAAAAAACTTTGAATCTGCGTTCCATGTACATCTTTGAAGCATTCTCATTAACTAACAAATAAAAAGAGTAATTTTGTCATTTTAATGAAACGGTGAGTTTATCCGTGCTACAAAGTTCTTTTGTTTTAATTTTCCGTTTTTACGATGATGGCTACATAAAACAATATGTGTACCAGCACATCATCATCACCTCTCCATCATCATTGGTCAATGAACTTTTTATATCACAGTTTTTGTAATAAAAAGGTTTCATACTTTTCTGGGAATTGCACAATCCCTCTCCTTGTGCCTTGTTCGTGAGTAGTGTGAACACGGCAATGCATTTAGGACGAGCAGTTAACAAAGAATGAAAATAATGAAATGGTGTAATGCTGACTTGAATACTTTTTATAGTTTTTACTAAAGTTGTGTAGGCACTTATTATGAAGTCAACTACAAAAGTAGTGTAAAATAGAAATAGTCATGAAATGCAGCGAAAACTGAAACTGAGCTGAAGACGAAGAGGCAAGTATAAAAAGGAGAGCGCCAGAGAGATGAGAATCTGTAATAACTGTGTCTTCTTTCAGATTTTATATTTTATAATCATTTTATAATAGCGCAAAGTGGTGCTTTGATAGCTTCGATTAATTAAAACTGGGACCGATTCGTCCATAAAAGACGAAGAAAAGGAGGTAAAAACGTATAAAAGGAGGAGAAGAGAGAGAGAGAGAGTCAAGTTGCTGTACACATAAAATTGCCAAATGTTGTAGTTGTTGTATCACAAGAACCAATCAAGGTATCATCAACATCATCATCCCATCATCAATATCATCCATCGCCATAATATCTTTGCCTTTCAAATATTATATTATTATTACCGCATAGCATATATGTATGCATGTATTTCACTGTATAATAAACGCAATTTTGATGAAAAGGAGGTTTTTGTCTTTTCCTCAATTTTTCGCTCTCAATAGTATGCCAAGTCTGCACTGTAAAAACAATCTCATAAAAACTAGTGTAAAATTTTATTTACAAGCTTGTGATGATGATACAATATAGAGAATGCGTATACATTATGGACGTGCTACTTTGTTAATTCATTCCCTCTCTTTTAATTTTCCCAAACGACTTGACAATAATAACAATAAATGAAAATGATAAAAGAAGCATAGAAGAGCTAGAGAAAAGAAAATGCTAGCAAATAATAATAAGCTCTTAGCTGAAACACTGGTGAAAATTACCTTTCAAATTGCTTGACAAAGTCCTCATAAGCAGTTCTACATGTCTCCCAAGTTGCGTTCCTGAAACAAGCAATTAAAATTCAATTATAGTCCCTTTTCCCTCATTCTCTGCTGCTGCTACTCTTCTAAACGCTTGAGTCTCAAGTAGTGTCCTTTTTTCCGTTCTCTCATTTTCTCAATTTTAATCCTTTCTCTCTCTCTATCTATTTCTGTTGTTAAATATGCTCTCCCCCACAGCCCACCACTCACATTCATTGTCTTACTTTTTAACAACTCATTTATACTCATATTTACAACGTATTATTATTTCAGAGATAAAATGAAGAATGAAAAGAGAGAGAGATGTCAGTCAGTCATTATTACACTTAACTAAGTGCAGTCATTTTTCTTGTTTGTTCTCCTTTAATTTATTTATTGCAAACTTTACTACTGTTTTTGATGAGATATCTGTGTAAATGAAACAAAATGCCATATCTGATGTGATGATCTCATCTTCTTTTGATAATCACGGCATTAGTCAAGAAAAACAAAAGAGTTTTTTGCTCTACAGTTGGAATGTCATTTTGATTACATTTCTACGAAAATGGTACTCCCGACGAGAAAAACTTTTCAATTTTTTGAGCAAATTTTTATTGTTGTAAATCTAGTTATGAATTACCTTGCAGCTACAGAATCAAGTCCTTGTAGCGGTGTGTTTCTACAGTCTCTTGGGTGGCCAGGTGGGAGCGGAAGCCCAGATGGGGAAAAGAGAGCAGCGTGGGCTGCGACTGCCGCAGCAGCCGCTGCTTGCTGTCCTGCAAGTCCTGGTAACAAGTGCATCGGTGGGATCTGTGTTGGAGGGTGATTGTACCCATTAGCCAACAATGGGGACTTTTCTAATCGCATCACGTCTGAAATTTTTCACACAAAAAAATATGGCATAAAAATCTGCAATTTTGCTTAGGAGTTGCATAAACAATCAACTTTTATTAATTATCATTGTAATTACTTTTATGCTGTATTCATTTTTTTCTAACATTTAGCCACAAAATACCATTAAGATATGCAATCCCATTGTTTTTTTCTCGTTTAACATCTTTCGTTGAAAAAAAACCTTGAAATAGATTTCATCTTTTTTCTGCAGAGCAAATTAAGTTTGAGATTATCATCGTGATTTTACAACTTTAAACGAAATATAAGAACGTGATTTCATTTTTAACAAAATGTGAATAGTTAAAACAAATGCCACAACATAACAATCAATTTTGTATAAGCAAAATTGTAAATGTAAGTAGGTGTGTACATCTAAACCACAGAATTTCGTTTTGAATACCAAAACTATAAATATGAAATGGGTTTTATAAATGATAGCTTTTAGATGAGTAGAAACGTTTGGTAGTATTCAATGTAAGTATAGAGGATACTTGCTATCTTTGGCAAAAACTATTATTGTTGTAGAGGATTCACTTTACCATCAAAAGATCATTACTTATACTATTTTTTTTCTCTTGATGCTGAAACTAGCTTAACAAAAGTTGGAATTTAAAGAGTAATTCCAAGACACTCCCCAAAAAAATTATTGTAATGTTCTCTAAAATTGTAAGCTTGCAAACATTTTCATTGAGCTTCTCTTCTACTGAATTACTTACAGCTTAAGACTTTATTGCTATATGACAGTGCAATGGGTGCATAACACCACTAATCCTATAATAATATGTGATGATTATCATCATCGTCTTACATTCTTGCGATTCATTCTCGTGTGTAGTAGATTTAAGTAAGCAGAGGCTGAGGAGAAGCAAGCCAAGAGGAATAACGAAAAAAAAGACGAAACGAATGTAGATCACGATCGTATTATGGATTTAGTCGAGTAAAGTTGAGTAAGTCGTGATGCAGTCGTAATGATCACCTTCAACCTTTTTCCACCAACATTTTTATTGCCTTCGCTTCTCTCTCCCTCTTCAACAATCTCACTCATGTCCTCTCTTTTCTCTTGTTACCCACTTACTTTTTATTGCTTATACTACGTGGTACTCTCAAAGGGCAACAAGTAATGTTTCTCCCACCATTACAACAATCACGTCATATTTATTGTTATTCATCTGTCAGTAGTGCACACACATATACTACTGATTTGCCACAAACACTCAAGTAAACAATGGAAAGAAAAGGATTTCAGAAGAAGATCCTGTTTGAAATGGCAAAGATAATGTGCTTTACGCAGTATTGTCAGAGTGAGCAACAATGTAATAATAATGGTAATAATAATGATAATAATAATTTGTACATGAATGAAATAATACGTTTTTTAACAGCAAGATAATGACAGTATTTGATTAACTTTTTTTCTCTCTTTCTCTCTCACTCTTTTTAAAAATATACTTTTCCATTGTATATTTTTGTGAGATAAATTGTAAGTGTAAAAAAGAACTTACAATGAAATATGTTTATGTATGAATTAGTACGATCATAAAACAGGAAAGGTCATCGCACAAACAATTTCATGTGTAAAAGGATTATATAAAAACAATGTGTTGAAGTAGTGTTATTATGACACCGATGTTGTTATTATGATTACTTTTTTTTCTCCGACAGAAAAGAAAAGTTGCAATGCATGACATGACATCATGCTATGTATAAAAAACAAACCTTGGTCGTATATACATTGATCATATTGTTTGCTTATAATAGAAAAAAAAGTTGAGAGACACAAAACGAGCGAAATAGTTCAGCCAGTTTTACAAGGGAGATATTGCATTGCTACCAAAAAAAAATGAGATGATCGTCTTGTCTACTAAACTAACAATAAAGAAGGTGATGATGAGAAACAACAGTTTTTGGTATGTGAATATAACGTTTGTATATAATATCCATACTTTGGAGTAAGTGTAAACACGAAGAAGAAGAAAAAAAATAATAAGAATATGGATCCCGTCTTTCTATTATCACTATTTATCTCTCTACTTGCACTTGGTGCAGAAGAAGAAGGCTTGGAGGAGAAAAGGCACAAAGAAGCAATGAGTCGAGGTAACAAATAGTCCTAATTTCGGAATCAGCAGGGATCCAGGCGCCGCTTCCTCTTATTTTCCGCTATCAGACAATCATCCTCCTCATCACTTTTTAAAACATGAAATGTTACATTACCACGTGAGAAAAACAACAACACTCTCATCTATTTATTTCTTCTTATTTCCAAAGTAAAAGTAATATTGTTCTGCACCTTTATATTTTTTGCTCTTATTCCACACAGCCATACAGCAGTATCACAAGCTAAACAAATAGTTATATTAGTTTTGTCTTTCATTCAGTTTGCTCACGAGAAAATAACGCTTGTAGATTTCTTTTAGAAACTTTTTTTTCTTTCTCTATATATTTTTCTTATTCAGTAGGCGAATAAGAGTGTCTTTGGCTACCATGTCATAATTCAAGAGAGGCAGCTATAACCACATAAAACTCAGCGGTAACACCAGGATCTGAATCATCAAAAGCACTGATGATCTTCATCACCATGTTGATGAGCATGATGGAAAATGATCATGTTGATCATATCCAATAACAAGAACAAGGAAATAGTTCAGCAAACGGAACAGAAAAAAAAATCATTGTACACACTTAACAAACTTTACAACAATAAATATGACTTGTGTATGTACAAACATAGTAGGAAACAATAGAAGAAAAAAAGAATATGAGTGTGGCACACAAAAAAAAACTTAAAAAGTAGATTACAAAAAAATCCCATCACCATGTATCTTTTTTTCATACCGGGTCGGGATAGAATCACTATTTCTCCTCTGATTCCTTTTATCTTTATCCGACTGGCAATGTTATTTCGCGTCTGACAAAAAATTCTTTTCTCTCTTGTCGGAGATATATATCTACTTTTTAAGTATAACCCATATGTATTGCATTTAGTTGTGCTATCATAACATCTCTTATCATGAAAAAATCCCTTCAAGAAAGGCATTTCTTTGGAGAGATTGCAGAGGTACATGAGTAGAAAAGAAAAATATGCGTGTTGTTGGACTAATTGAACTTCTCACACTATTTCATCACTTTTCTATTGTTTTCTGATGTTTCGGTTTTTTCCTTATTTATATGATCTCATTTTTTTCTTCTAAATTTCATTTCCAAACATTTCTTTCTTTTGTCATATGTTTGATTATTATACAATATGGAATAATAGTAACAATAACAATCGTGTCCGATCCTTTATTAGGTGATCAGAAAGCAACAATAACATTTTAAAAACAAACAGTACCGATTTATGTCGGCTAGGCTAGCAATCAAAAAGGGTATTTTGAGGGAGATTACCATACCATCACGTCACCAAGGTGATATTATATAATGTTCTGTATATACAAACAAGCACTCCATGGAGAACCCTTTCATTCAAAATAGTTATCAACTCACTTAGCTTGGGAGAAACCAAAGTCGACATTTTAGACTGGACTCAACCTTTTATTATTCCAACAATAATCTTTATACCAACAAAAAAAGTAGAAAGGAGTTTAGTTATTTGATCTAATATGAATGTGTGTGTGCTCATGTTTCAACAGCGAAATGAGTGTAGTAATCCACATTTTGACAGTGTATTGTTCTCTTGTTTCTATCACTCACGCACCACATGCGTCCCTTGGTGAAACGCTGCTGGAGCACTGTGAGAGACTCCAATCAACGATTCCGGAGCGGGACGGGACGTGATTATAAAAAGAAAAGGAAATCTACCTGAGCCTCTTATCATCACAAAAAGCAATGAGCAAAGCAAAGGCAAAAGACACCCATAAACAAACGGTAATCATTCCAACCACTTAATTGCCATCTTAAAGAAGACTGAGAGACTTAGCCAGACGGTAAAGTTTGTTTAATCATGTAAATAATAGCAGGGAAATCATACTGTCTTCTTTAATTATCACTTTCTTTATATAAAAAATATCACAAAGGATAACCGGCACTTTATACTTTTGACCACATATAAATTACTATAACATTTTGACAATGTCTGTACATACATCTACCTTTTTACTACCGCATCTTTTGTGTATTATTGTAAATTGAAGGTACTTTTATGAATGTAATTTCTTTTTAAAGAAGTATGTCACAGTTAAATCCAATAAAAATTACACTTCTATTTACTAGACTGTATTCAAGGGCGTCACATCGAATGCAATGCAAAAAGCTGTTATAAACTATAAACCTTTTGATTCTTTTTTCTTCAGAATTCAGAACCACCGAAATTCATATCTCTGTATTAATTAAAAATCAGAATAAAAAGAAACGTCAATAAAAAGTGCACAATGGGTTTTTATTACTACTCCTGATTAATCATAAATTAGATTTGGATTCAATTTAAGTTGGAAGGCAACATTTTGGTATCCGATTACAACTGAATGGATGATGATTACGCCAGGAGGATGCAATGAATCGCACGTGTATCCAAAAAAAGATGCTTATCCCACAATATATGCATATTATACCTACTTTTAATTCTTATACTGTCTAATATACTTGTTGGAGTAAATGCAATAACGACGACAGCGAGGTGGGTGATGACGATGATGATGAGCCAGGAAAGTTTTTATTAATAAAAAATAAAATACTTTTGAGGTTAGATAGGAGAGCATAAAAAGAATGGGACTGCTACTTCTCAACAAAACACTAATAAGTTTATAGGGAGAGTAGTGAGTAGTAAGAGTCGAATGCAATTTCAACAAAAAAAAAACACCATCATCATCGGTTACATGGGGAAAAACGACTGAAAGAATGAAAGGAAGGATGAAAACATTATTATTAATAAATCGTTTCTACAGAACTAAAATTCCATACTGAAGTTTGATAAAAAAAAAGTATGGACGAAAGAATATATGAGGTAGTTACGTGTAGCTATTTTTTTAAAAAGAGTTTTGATTCGAACGGAAATCTATAAGGTTATTTCCTAGCAAACATACCTATATAATAATAATATGTTTTGATATATTACCATTTATATTCATCCGCAGCAATTTCCCGTTTCTTCTGTCAATTCCTCCAGAGAAGAAAGTTGCAACTTAAAAAGAGGAAGATTTATCCAATGTTTTCAATATTATTTATACATTATCATTTTAAAACGTTTTAAAGATTAAAAATTTCCTGGATATGCAAATCAGTTTCTCACTAACTATAAAAAGAGGGAAAGTAATTCATCTACAAATAGTAATAAAGGATGTAATATGATTATTGGTGGTATTTATAATGCTACTGCGTCTGATGTGATATAACAAAGCAGGCTAATATAAATAACTTCATCATCATCATCAGTGGTGCTTTGCTGTTTGTGAGGTTGGTTGGTTGGGTTTGGAAGAAAAAAAAGAAGCGGAGGAGGAAATGAAAAGGTGAGCATCTCAACTGAAATGAATGTTTCAACAAAACAGAGTTGGATACTATTGTTATTATGAAAATCGATTCTTTTTTCCTGTTCACATATTCTGTTAAGTCATAAGTTGCACCTTTCTTTTCCTTTCATCTTTTTCTTTAACTGTGCTATAGCTGATGATGATGGTTTGGTAATGTGAGCATAAAATATTTATTTATATGATATTACTTTTATATTTCTCAGTCAACTCATATTCTTAAAATCGTTAAGCCATTCAAAAAAGGAAAAGTTGCTTTGAGCAGTTCATCATTTTAATACTGAACGGATCGTCGTCGCTAGTAGCCTAATTCTTTGACAAAAAGAAAAGCCTTTTAAAAGTGGGGAAACTACAAGCATATATTGGCTACCTTTTATAATAATAATATTATTGGTATTGTTCCATGGTGTGTAGATGTATGTGTATGAATATAATATAGTAGTGGCGGAGAAGAAAAGTTAGGGGAAATGGAAAAAAATGATGAATTTAACATTTATAATGTTATACTTTTTTCTCTGTTTCTTGTATAAATATATGAGTGTTTTATATACATATTAATCAATGCATTAGATAAAACCAGACCAAGAGAGAGAGAGAGAGTGCTGTGGTGGCAGTGGAAGAAGGGGAAGTAAACTAAAAGTAAAACCAGCGATATAATATTCTTTTACTCTCTCCAGTTATAAAATTGGGTGGTTTTCATCTGCACAGTAGAAAAGTAATCAGTCAGTGGCATTTCAAGCTTTTCTACCAGAGAGAGAGAGAGAAAGAGAGAGTTTTTCTTCTTCTTCTTGTTCATCGCCTTCTTTCTGTTCCCCATCCTGTTTACAAGCTTTGTATATTCACTACACAACCATTAGCCTTTTTTTCTGCTCACTTTTCCTTCGTTTCTTTTTCTTCTTATTAAACATGCATCTATTTATAGACTGGGCTCTTTTTTATTTTTTTACCTCAACAACTTAAACTACTGACGAGTGATTAGCCAGCAAACTTTTTAATTACACCAACAACAAAATGCTTTGGAAAAAGTCAAAAAAAAGAAGAAGAACGAAACAATCTCTCTCTCCCAAAAACTCTTTTCTACTTCAAAACACCAGAAAACATGACGTACATGCAATGAACTAAACAAGGAGAGAGAGAGA
>JAQIWN010004731.1:0-10797 GCA_034699025.1 Entomobrya cf. arborea Gr-Col-00668 | reverse complement strand
AAATCTCAGTAAATAAAAAAGACAACTTGATACACGTCTGCTGTACGCATCACGTACATTCCTTGATTCATATTATTGTATCAATCTTCTTTATTCGTTCTTTGAGGAAATCTTAAATCTTTCTTCTCGATTCACCCAGCACCGCGTAATAATCATCATTACCATTCTTTCATCACTCATTTTAGCACATTACCGGAATCTAATTCATCTTGTAGAGCATCTTCTGCCTTGAAAATCACTTAAGATTCCGAAAATAATATATAGCTGCTGTAAATTCTTCGAGACAAACTCGAAGAGACATACTTTTTCTTGAAAATGAGAGCAATGACATTTAGAACGACACATCTTCTGTTTGATTATCTGAAAAAGTACAACACAAACTTTTTATATCCTATGCTTTTTCCCTCTTGTGCCCAATCAAGAGGTGGCAGTTGATTATGCTCTTGATAATAAAGGCAATGTCTTAGTCTTATTACTGAAATATTCTTTAGGTTTGTTTCTCTCAGAAGATTGGCAGATAAAACACAACTTGTGCCAACCACCTACATTTTTAAGTCAGAACCGTGTACAGTACCGAATGCAGAAAGAAAAAACTGCTACTGACGACGTGACTGTAGTGGCAGGAAATTGTGTTTGCTCAGATCATTGTCGGCAGAAAAAAGGTAGTTTGTTGTCATTACGTCATCGTCAGCATAATGAAATAAACACCCAACGGTAAAAATTGCAATGACAAATGCAAACGTTGCAGAAAAAAATGAAAGAAGAAAAAACCAACTGCAACAGTAGTAACTTCATGTTTTTCTCAAGCTCACGTTGTTTATGGAATGTACCCCAGTCAGATTTTTTTGCTGAATCTTTATGGGTTGAGTGACAGTTGTAGGAGTACTACGGTTGCAGATGTGACTGACACAGACTCACAGTCAGAATCAGAACATACATTGTATAACCGACAGTAGCACCCAGTTTTTTTGTTCGCTTTACTTTTAACAATGATGAGTAAATATGTTGAACAAGCATAAGAGTTGTTGACAGAGGCTATTATTAAACGTTAGATTTACAATTTACTGTGTATGGGGAGCATATCGAGCTGTCTCTAAATTACAAGAATGTTTGATATAAATATAGCAAATGATATTGTTATGCGTTATGCTATGGTTTATGCTACTTAATACCATCAACAGTTCATTACAGTTAGTTAAAGTTTTGGAAATAGTAAACCATACCACACCAAACAAAGCATGTATTAGCCTCGCCTGTCACTATGTTGTGTGGACATTGTGGTTCATGATTCATGCTAAAAATTGAAATTGATATGTCGGATACGTCTGGCTATTTTTTTCAAATATAGCATTACTTTACCACAGTCTACTTGTAAATTCAGCTTTTTATGTGGAACCCTAATTGAAATGAGTTGCATTCGTACTGTTCTCTCTGAGCAAAATGGATATTTTTATGATATGTGAGAGATTTAGGATGAGGAATGAGGATGCTGCTGGCCGGCTTGGTTGAATGAAACTGATATGGGGTGACAGAGAATGTGATATTTTGCACAAAGAGAAACCACAGAAAAAAATATGATTTATAAAGCGAAAAATTGTACGGAGATACGTTAGTTGATTCAGTCATAAATTTTTATGTCATATATTGCGCGATATATGGTGGTGTACAGCTTGAAAACACCTCGATCTGCCTCATATAATATTACATTCTCTGTTCTGTCACCGGTTAACTAAATATTTTTTAAAAAAAGTTGAGTTAGTTAGCGACGTGTGTACTCTACTTATTTTCTCAGTTGTTACTTCCCTTTTCTAGAAAACAACTATCCTTTTAATCTAATAATCAGTGCTCTGTGTATTTATCTTTCTTTAATGTTACACGTTTTGTTCGCATTTTGTTAGTAGAAAGAAAAGTTGTCGTAATTTCTGCGATTGTGGGAGTATTATATCCGCAAGGTATAATTTTTGATAAGGATCTTGACATTCTTTCCGTATTCATTTATGTTGTGTTATTTATGTTTGAGGTGAGAATAGCGGTGATGATGGGATTACTATATTATTCCCTTTTTTGAAATTTCGTGTACATTTTTCTGAAAAAATCTTGTTTACTATCATCATTAATATGATTTATAAGTTTGCCCATCTAATTTTACAACTTTACTGTTAACCGTCGGTGACACCGGTTTTGCGTCATCATATCCTACCACTGCAACGCAACGGAAATCAAGGTGGTTTATGGTAAGCAACAAAAACTTGATTGTGATTTGAGGTGGGATGAGCTGAAGAGATGTAATGCTGTAAAGCTTTATAATTGTGTAATAACAGCATAGCAGACTCTTTTAATAAGATTCACCCCGAAAGAGGTTATATGTATTTTTATGCAAATGCATTTCGCATTCAAAGGTAATCTATATCCAATGATGATGTTGCGATTAGGATCAACGGTATATTGACACTTGCTCTGCGATAACTATGTTTCTGGGTAAATTGATCTTTTATCTCTTACCGGCACGTGACCTCACTTATTCCCGTATTCCATCCAACACCAATTTAATATACAGCATTAAAGGTTATATCTGCAGTATGCAGTGTATCGATTATGATAATTTTATACATCTCACAACTCAACCCATGAATGATTAAACCTTGTTTCTGTTTCTTTGCCAGACAGAAATAAAATATAAACCGGTCCTTTCATAAAAATATTTACATAAGACAATGCGCTTAATATTGTATTTTTAAAATGAGGATTGTTGATATAAAACTGTTAGCTCAGCAAAGTATTGAACTGTTTAATAAAGAATTATTATTATGTTTAATCGATGATTGGCAGCAGAAAATAGTAATTACGTTGTTTTCATTGCCAAGTTTTATAAAATAAATGATGAGAATCTCTGTCGATTTAAGTTTAAATATTGCAGAATGTTGGTTGTGTTGTGTTGTGAAGGAGTACCATAATCAAACTCTACTAAACTGCCAAAGTATAATATTATGTTCGGGGATATTAGAGAAGATGTCAAGATAGAAAATAAAACGTCACACACAGACAACAAAATGGAAGGAAGTCCATAAAAAACTTTGTTTCATAATTTTCTCCGCTACTGCATATGGTAACATTCGACATTAACATTACATGCGGGCAAGAATAGTCGATTACAAATAGTACTTCCTTATGGAGTAGAATTTATAGCTATTGCAAAAGTGCAGTTGTATGAAGCAAAATGGAATTTTGCATTGTTATGTTGGTAGTTGGTAGTATATGGCTCATGAAACAAAGTGAAGTGTTTCTGAGATGGGCAGGTGGTTACACACTATTCATGGATGACTTGAAGAGGAACTCTCATTCTGTCATTGTCATCATCATCATTACTCATGCAAGTAAGCCATTAAGGAGTGGTTCGGCTTAGTTTTCTTTGCATTTGACGATACGAAGCTATACAAACTAAAAGTTTTCTTAAGCTGAACGCAGAAAAATAATACTGAAACTATTGTAGTAGAATATGGGATGTTAATGATAATATATATGATAACGATGAGCACGACCGGTCACGTTGTTCTGTGTAGATGATGAATACATACTTTAAACGTCAGAGTGCTATTATTATGTGTCTCAAGTGTATGAGCTGAGTTGAAGTGATAAAATATAGTTACGCGCATGATGATTACAATGACAATATTTTCCCTAATTTTGAAAATAATATTTTCCCCTTGGTCCCATTGCATGTCACTTACACTATCCTACTATTAGACTATCTATAGTGTTTTCCACTATTTGGTATGATCTGTTGTTAATATACATGATAATGACAAAAAATAATAATTTCATGCACGTATTCCTTTTCTCATTTTTCAGACGAGCAAACCTTCACCAGTCCACGGGCTCGCTTCACTCTGCAGATAGCCAGAGTTCTAACGGTTTGTCACCATCTCCTTCTCCATCGCCATATAATCGTGGCACTCCATCGCCCAAAAATAGTGGAGGTGGTCCAGGAGGTGCTCTAAGCCCAGCAGGAACTCCCATTTCTCCCAACCAGTTGCGAAACGGCGGAAGCAACGGGAATCCCTCTCCATTAGCTAAGCGTTGGAGCTCTACAAGTGATTTCCACAGTGGGAGTAATCCCTCGCTTTTCTCACAAAATTCAGCAATGGCTGCGAGGTAAGTTTTTGTGAATATATAAAAAATAAAAAAACAAATTATTTCATCATAAAACATATTGAATGCAAAAGTGATGAAAGAACAAATTTTTAGTGGTAAATAGACAGGATACTTGAAAACGAAGAAGAAGAAAAAAATCCTAACGAAGTATTTTATTACTTTGTTAATTTAATACCCATTAGGGCTCATTTGCATGGTTTCGAACTATATGGGCCTTTTTGACTAATTAATAAGATAGAAACCAAGTGAAATCTCATATTTACAGTTTGTCTTCAAGAGTAGACGTAATGTATATTGTTGCAGTAATGATGTTGCTTATTCTCGAAGGAAAATACATAGAGGTGAAATTCATATAAGCATAAGCCATTTTTATCTTGAGATGTTGATTATGAGATGAGCCTTGTATCCTCCTCTCTCTCGTCAATTTTTTTCTTCAGCATATAATTCAGTTTTACAAAAGAGTGGAGTGGAGCAAGGTAATAATTATTTAATTAAAAGGGAAGACTGTGGTTTTCTTTCAGTGTTGCATATTTTTAGAAATTTTTTAACTATAAAGCATGCCGTTTGCTGTGCTAGATAAGGTTTGACAAAAATGTTATACAGAGAAATGTGGTTGTTGAGCATAATTTGATAATACACTGCTCAAAAGGAGATTCATGTTTTCTCTTTAACCTTTGAAAGAAATATCTACTAACTATTAATGGACAGTTTTATTTAAAAATGATGCATGTTAAAATTTTATTGCTTGTTAAGTTTTTGTGAGTAATTATAATGAAATAGGTTGCATTTTCGATTCGGTACAAGAAAAGGACTGAAAATTATTTTTCCTTGTAAGGAATATTACTCTTTTTATGTTTCAGTGAGGAACTTTGACAAAAAGACAAAAATTTGGATTATGATTACCCTTGATTTGATAATGAAGCGTTAGAAACAGTGAACAGAAGATGAAACGGTTTAGTTAATTTCAAAATGTTCATCATTTTGTCTATATATTTGTTAGAACTTCAAGGAACACAAAAAGGGACCCTTGCACTTGTCCTGGCGCTTTTTCATTTTTTATTTGTAATTTAAAAAAAAATTAAGTAGAAAAATTTACTGGTGGTAAATAAAATTTATCATTGAGAAAGAAAAACTTTTGTTTTCGCCTGCAGATGTTGGTGTTGAATTTGACATTAAGTGCTTGATGGAAGATGACTGAAACGAATTCAATTAAGTCAGCATATTATTTTTAGTTTGATTTTTGAGGCTGAAAAAAACAGACACGTAAAGTGTGCTCTTATTATGAAGAGTGACAAAAAAGATAGAAAAAGAAAGCATACTGCTCTACTGGTGATGTAGCCTCCCTTTGTTACACAGTTCAATGATGTTGTGCTCGCTTAAAGACACAGTAAATTGATATCTCATCACGTTATCTTCCCCAAAAATGAAAGCCTTGTTTTTGCTCATCACTATATACATATTTTGAAGACAAACTGACATCACTTATTTTAGGCATCCGAGTAAAATACAATGAAAAGAAAGAAAAGTGTAATCTTGTGATTTAGAAATCTACCGAGTCACGTATTGTATTGTTCTCTGAATTTAGTCATTCGTGATCATCATGATATTTTCTTAAGGTAAGTAAATGTTAAAGCAAGGCAGGAAGCAAGCGGATGATCGTCATGAAATTAAAAATTTCTTAATCACGACAATAATATGCCAGGTTAACGTTAGTTGTTAGCTTAACTCAAATTGCAAAAAAGCAACATTTTTGCACAAAAAGGAGAAAACGGAAGTAAAATTCCTTATCATATAGCATGTCATCCGATCTCACTGGCTTACGCCTTATACAATGTTATCAGAAAGTTATCAAATTCGAAAGGTGCATATAACATTTCAGTTGCAAATTATGAATACAAGAAATCTAAGTGAAATACTTTTACACCCTTAAGCCAGGTGCATGTGCATTAATTATTCTTAATACGTTCAAAACCAATATGTGCGCTTATGATTTTGCGTGACTCGCTTCATTAATTTCTAAGATCATACCTCAAAGATAAATTATCATTCATGGGTATATCATATACCTTCAACGATTTTTAATTTTATACAAATTATTGATTAGACTTTCCGATTTCCGAAATTGTTTGTTTTTACTACTATTAACCATAATATAATGTTTTAAAATATGTTGTCCTGTTTGTTTGTTTTTCGTTTTGACTTCTTTTGCTACGCCCTCAAATGACATGCCATGCATTTTTCTACTCTTTCTCCTGCTGCGCTACTGTAATGCAGAAATAATGTTACAGCTCGGTCCTTGTTGAATTTGCATGTGAAATCGCCACATGTGAGGCACGGGTATGAAACAAATATATATTTTTTCTTTGAAAATATTCAAAGTTACATTATCCTCTTAATACACTATTATTTATTCAGTGGCTGTTCACGATCGTTTACGTGTGTGTCATTCTTATTTTTTTCCTTCTCATTCTGTCCTATCATTTAACTGTTCTCATTTCACCTTTCCGTTTTCTAAAACTATGATTATCTGACAATCTTAACCTTTTTATCTGTTGTTTGTTCGCTAATACGTACCTCTTGGCATATCCATCTTTTAGTCTATATTTCGAACTCGCATAAATTACTGCTTATTTTCATAAGAAAAGTTTAATATTTGTAAATCTTATAATTTAAAACTTCTGTGTTTTTACTTTTAGTTTGCCTGTAAGTTCAGTACTAAGAAATATAATTAAAAGTTATATGCTTATCACAAATATTTAGAGAATATGGGAAAATGGTGATAGAACATAATTTACTCTTGAATAGCCGAGAATTTATGCATAGTAAATAGTAAACATAGTGTTAGTAGAGTAATGTGCAAAGAAACCAGCACATTTTTATTATAGTAATGTTTTCTGTATGCATGATTTTAGCATAGTTCATTCATCCTATTTTTCTTAAATTATATTGAACTTGTCCTGATAACCTTGTGTGATACACAAGGCAAACATTATCGTAATTTATAGTTTGGAAAATTGTACGGTAGTTACTGAGTTCCTGAATGAATGGGTAAATAATCGTAGTAAATTTAGTGGATGAATACATGTTTTGTGTTTTCATTCATCTTGATGCACGACGATAATTTGATAAAATGGCATTTGTAAAAATGCAATTTGATCTTGTCTAGTCAGTACAGTACAGTAGTCAAACTCAGGTAAAAAAATTGTAGGTTCGGTATGTTTGTGGTGGGTTTTTAAACGTCATTTTAATGTGAGTTACTCGTTCGTGAAATTAATCTACAAAGTTTAGCGTGCTGTTATTGTTGTGTTGGAATAAAGGATGAAGATGTTGGCAAAAAACGGTTGCTTTTCTGTATAAAAATGTAATATAATGTAAGCATGTAATTTAACACACAACACACCTTTGTTACGCACTGAAATTGGTGACGGTGGTGGCGAGTAAATGAATTTGTACTTTTTCAATTATCGTGCATGTTGATCGTTAGTCATCGTGCTGTTTTTCGTACATTCGATATTTCGATCACGTAAACAATGTAATTGTAGTTTTGATGACTAGATACCGTACAATTTTAGTAATTATGTTCCTCGTAATAATTGTACTTCCTCACAAGGATGAAGTGGATGGGGTAATATGAGATATTTTTTTCCGGTGCTTGTTGCACAATATAATCTCCTAAAATATTCCTTTCTAACCTCTATGTGTACTATGGTATCCTTTGTGGTTAATAATGATGGTGTTGGGAATAAAGAAAACAAGACTAAAATTGATTTCTCAGGTTTTCATGTAAAACTTTTTGATAACATTGTTCCTTTTATGTTTCACAACGTTTAGCACAAAAGATGCCACCTTCAACGCTGAAGAAGGAACAGTAAAAATTTTCTTAAGAGGTCGACCAATCAATCTGATCCTCCCAACAGCCCTTGTCGACAACTACAGCTTATCAAGAGTGGCCACGGCTCCACTTGCAAAGCTCCGTTTGGAGTGGGTGTAAGTACATACAAATAGTTTTCCATTAAATTAATAAAAAATGAATGCTTATATATTTAGTATTAATATAAAATGGTTTTGGTTGGATGGACCAGTTTTATATTGCAAGCTTTAGAAACTTTCCGCATTTTTATGTTACATAAAACATTATTCTTTATTTTTTGTGTTCAGTTGAAGTGCTCAAGTTATTATGAGCCTTTCCCTTTTTCTCTTACATATCACATCTCAATTTACTTTACAATACCATGAACATCAAATTCAATCAATATCTATAAATTACAATTACACTTTATTGTACTCATATTTTCAACGGATGACGGCGGATCAAAGCCCACTTAAGAACTTTGCTACACAAAAAAGAAAGAAAATACTTCGTAGAAAAATGAATTCTTTACTTTTAACTTTCATTTACAACTTACAACATACTGTGTTGTTCTTATTATGATGTTATTATTTTCCAATATTGTAAAATTTTCGAATAAGCATATTTTAGAGACTTCATTTTCATGTATTATAACTCAATCTTTTTTTCTGCCGGCGAAATTTGTACCAAACTTTCTTGAGTAGGCTAGTAATGTCAAAAGGATATTGTATATTAACTACACAAAGAGTTTGAATGTATAGACGAAGTACCAGTCTTCTCTTTTCAATTCAATAGTAACATACTTCATGAATGAGCATAAATACATAAGCAAATAGGTATTATAGTAGACACAAAGTCGCATAATGATGCATAATTCACAACCAACCACGGAAAAAAATCATGAAAACTGAGTATGATAGTAGTAACGTTGATAGTGAATGTTAATGTATAAAATATCTAATCTCAAAGGATCTGTCTGCTGCTGAACTTTAAAGAAGAAAAGCGAAATTACTCTGTAAGTCGATGACAAGGAGGACAAAATTTGCCGTTTCGAAATATCACAAAGTAAAATCTTGAATATAAGGAAACGGCATGCATGTATTTGAGTGAGTACGCACTCTAGTCTGTTGCTGCAATGAGAAACTAGTTTACTAGAGCAAATCGACATAGGAAATTTCTGCATTTTGTTTTCAAAATGTTTTCCCTCAACAATAGGGCTTTGCTTAAATCCTTTCATGAAAGTTTGTACGTGTTAACGACTATAAAATGCACGACTTTTTGATACTTACAAGTTTATGGGAGTGATTTCGGTAGTCTTATGCAGATATTTACCGTAAAGAGCTTTGCTGCACGTGCCAAATATAATTTATTTTGGAGGAAACATTAAGGGAAAAAGATCATAATATGAGAAATTAGAAGAGAACTGTAAACAATACAACAACAAATGGTTGTAAATATGCCTTTGGATAGTACAACATTAATGTACTCATAATAGCTCATGCAATATACTACATAGTAACATAAAGTTAGCTCCATTTAAATTAAACTGAGTTGTTGACATAAAAACGAAAGCGATTTTTTTCATTAAAATTCAAGTCAACTTAACTATGTTTTAAGTGATAGGATCTTCATTAAAGATTTATTGAGAAAGATTAGGGTAATTTGTAAGGAGAGATTGTGAAGACACTAATGCTCATTTTAAACAATTTACGGTTCGAGATGGCAGTTAAAAGTACTGAAAATGTCTCACTTTTTAAAATGGATATTGCTATTACTTTACATAGAAAGCTTATGAATCAGATCAGAAATTAATAAAGTTTTAAACGATGTATATTGTATTTTGTATATCGCCTTCTTGAATCTATTGCACTAAAAGCATATCTATTGTATAAAGCAAAGTCTTTTAGATTGGTTTTTCGATGGCTTCATACAAGGATTCCGCATCTTTTTCATGCAAAAAATACTGTGTAGCTCACTGGCATGGACTATAAAAATGATTTAGTTATTGAACGAAGTTCAGTGTAAGAGAATCTCTTAGAATTGGGAAGATTGTGAATAGTATATCGAATTTGTATGTATGCAATTATTAAAGTATCTATACATATACTGCCAAATGCTCCGGTGGTAGAATATACTACTGGAAGATGGCAAAAGCAGAGAATGGCTTTGATTTAATATTTTATGTAATACTTATTCTCATGTGTTTTCTGCAGAAGAAACTGATTTGCATTGATATTGCACAGATAAAATTACCAAGAATTCTCGCACTGAAATCAAATTTAAGAATTTAGGAAATTTGGGCGTAGTAAATTAATAAAAATACAAAACGAGTAATGCTTTGAAAGACTAGGTAGGTCTTTGCACAAGAAACGTACTGTTAAGCGCAGAAATAAAAGAATTCGGCGGAAAATCGCAATATCCGTAAGATGTATCTTTATCCTGTGGAGTTTCCTTTCCACCAGCTTTACAATACAATACGCCACAAGAATTCCGGTTGGGTCTCATGTTTTAACAAGGAAGAAGAAGCGAATTTTTATGCTAAATATTGCAGACATGCAGACTCTGGTCAAATTCGTTAAATTTTTAGGCTTATGTTATTTACGCCATGTTCTTGTATTGTTTTAATTACTTTCACCTTTTGCTCAATTCTTTATTTTACTCCAGTAGAACGAAATAAGAAACCGTGGAGTTGAATGCTGCTTCTTTTAAAATTATATTAAACTAGTAGTAAGCCCAAGGACCCAGGTCCTTGATTGTATGGATGAGAGTTTGAATTTTGAATTCATTCTAGTCAA
>JAQIWN010004730.1:0-10799 GCA_034699025.1 Entomobrya cf. arborea Gr-Col-00668 | reverse complement strand
ACCAACTACCTACAAAATACCTATGGAAATCACACCCTATCGGGTCAATATCTCGACAACGGAAAGAGATTGCATTTCGAGACCTTCAGAATATTAATCAGCATGTCAAATACTATACAATGACATATAATAATTTTTTAAATTCCCATTGTCGGGCTCGTCAATTTAAGCCAAAAATCGAAATACATTCAATATTGAATTGTTATTTAAAATTATAAAATTGCAATAATTATAAATATGAAGGTACGAAATATTTAAGGCGAATAACACTTTAATATTAACCAAAAATTATAAATATGCGATTTTGTTTGTCGCAGTTCTAGGCAATTCGTATGACTTTTAGGTAAGCGTGACTACTTGAGAAATCTATTAGTAGATTTTAATAATACAATTTATTTTTCTTCTCAGATCAATGGCTTTTCAACAAGTCTGATTCGAATGAAAGTGTGAAATTGATTGTTTTCACAGGGCATATCCACATACAACTTGTCTGAGCATATATGTATGTACAAAACAATTTAGCACTTTTACTTTAAAGTTTTACTCAAATCTTAGCAAATTTCCTAAGTTTAGAAATAAGATACACCCACAATACGATATGGGCAAGCAGTTTAACATTATAAATACGTAAGCATAAAGTATGACTTGTGCAAAGTGTTAACAATTTTGCTAATTAGTACATCTACAAGAGTTAGCCACTGGATCAGTTAAAAATACTACAGACTGGTATCATCTCATATAGATATGTATACTGTCAAAAGTAATGAAATGAATGTGAAGTCAAAACGTGGTTTTAAGCAGTGTGCTCAATTACTTAACAAAAGCTTAGCACATTTAGCAATTGGCACGTAGTTTACCGATGACTGTCTTTCATTCATCTGCTTCCGTTATTCAGAGGTCAAAGCTACTGTTATTGTAAACATGCTTTCATGAAAAAACGTAATCAGATATTTTAAAATAAGCCATTTCTTTTGCGCTAAACACACTCAAAATTTGTAAAAACGATTTATATAAGATACCATTGTCCCGTGACGCAAATTGCTTTTTCTTGTCCATACATCTTTCTCAATCACTTTAATGATTTTGCCCCCACAACAGGTCAGTACATTTAACATTTGTTAGTTAATTTCAAAATTTCAACAACTTTATTACGTATCTGGCCAGAGTCCAATAAATTTGATACAATGTAAGTACTGTTGCGTTTCTGAAAGGTCGAAGGAATTCATATTTATGCCAAAAATATAGTGCTTAGATCGGTTGCAGTGATTGATTCTTTACCGCTAGCTAACCACAATCAATAAATCTTGCATTGGTAATAGGCATTCGGCAAGCATGCAGTAAAGAACCAAAACAAACGATTATTGTATTTTAACGTGCAGCATCTGTATTTTTATAAATATCCCGAAGAAAGCATACCTACATTCAAAGTTTTTAATTTGACTTCCTATTTTCATATCAGTGCGTGCATTACACAAAACACAACACTCACGCTTACCTAAGTATTTTAATGTGAGTGCGTAGTAAATAGTAATGCCGAATGCTGATTCTCTTCTTGTGTTAATCAAAGCATGAAATATGAGCCCATTTGCTGCGTACCACAAAAAGATGCACATCTTCGTTTTCATTGTGATATGCATAATGTAAAGTAAAAATGAAATTTACTCACAGCACAACCACGAATTGCATTAAAACTTTTGAATTGCATTTTGCAAACAAATGTTAGCGCAGTTTTTCATAGTTAGTTAAAAAACTGCAACCGTGCAATACACGTTACAACTGTTAGTTCCTGTAAAAGTTTTCTTTTATTATTTTTATCGAAAGTTATAATTTATTTTTTTGCTTTCATTTGTGAATCTTTTTATTCTTATTCATTCTGTCACCACTCAAGTTTAAAGTTTTTTTGATAGCAGAAGATCATCACTATGAGTTCATTTATTGGCATTGACGTGCCAGTGAATAAGGCTTTGATTTTCGAAGTTGTGTGATCAGATCAACTACAATTATTAGTGTAAAATTTCCAAGTTCCTGAACAATGAGCTTTCATTCATCATCGTTATTATTTAACTTCCATGTGAAACTTAAATCAATTATAGTTCAGGTGGGGCTAGAAGCTGCAACAATAAGATTATTACAAATAATATAACTGAATTTTTTGTTGTCATAAATCCTCGTCACAGGATCTGCATTCACACCATGAACAGGGCGTGCAATGTCTCTAATTGTCTGGAAACATTGATAGCTTTACTATTAAAAGAGAAATCGGCGAATGACTTGGAAAACTAAGATGATTATGATAGAAAACTTTCGTAATCTTGATTGGAACATTATTTTTAATTTTATTTCAGTTTTTCAATGGAGGTTAAACTAGTCGCAGCTTTTTCTCAACGGTCATAAGAGTGAAGGTTTCAAAGTAACTGCTGCGATTTCAAAAAGTGTCTCGTGTTCAAAAAATAAAACATTGAACGATAAAGTTCCCACCGCCAAGTATTGCTACGTGTGAAGTTGACATTTTATAAAACCGGATATACAACTCCTTACTATAAATTTCTTAGTTGTTTCAAAAGTGCTTACAGATCTCAACTCTACAGCAAAATGTACCGCTCGTTTTCAAGGACGCCTTGGTTAGCCATTGTATTTGGCATCTATTTGGAGTTGTCAATTAGAAATGGTAAGACACTCATGACATTTTGAAAGGGAAGCATTTTAAGGGAAATAGAAAATAAATTAGGATAATAAACTACAAATTCACATAAATCTAAATTCTACATACACTTATATTGCAGACAAAAAGGAGTAAAAAATCGCTCCATTTAGTAGCAATTTATAGGATTTTAAAAGGTGTCAGCTATTCTATATCGTTTAGGTTCACCGATTTGGCGTATAAAGCAAAAGGCGATTAGATTAAGTTTTTTTTTGCGGTTTCTCTAAAAAAAAGTTCAATATGAATTGAAAAAATCAAGCTTATTTCAATAACATTTATTCTACGCTTTAGTTGTTTTAAAAGAAAATAGGTACGCAAAGCAAACGGATGAAGCATGTTTTGATGTTCATTATCTTTCATGTAGTATTCTACTTAAAACAGCAATAAAAATAATCGTTGAAGATGGTTCAGAAGATAGGTTGTTTGTTGTACAGCGTTGTAACGTTGTAAGTACCGGCAGAGCAGAGCAGAATATATGCAAAAATAATGTCGTTTTAATGTTCTATGTTTACATTATCAAGTACAAAAAATATAGATAGCCACAAAGCTTTGAATTTTTTTTTTTTTTTTTTTGAGTTTGTAAGATTATATGCATGTATGTTTGCGTATTATGACCGTGAAGGTAATTATAGTCTGCATCTTAGTACACACACACACATAACGATAATTTAGTAGTTGTAGAAGAGAGAGGGAGAGATGATGATGATGATGGTTTTGATGAGCATAATAGGAAACGGTTGACAGGAAAACCAGGTCATTTGTTTTTGTTATACACGCGGAGATATAGGTATGTACATAAATAAAAAAGCGCTTGAGGAACTTTTACACTCGCTTGCGCGAACTTGCTATTAAATGTAAAAGGTGAACAGTATGCAATAATATGTTTTATTATGTTGTACGAATGAAATCGAACACTAGCCTCGGTTGAAGAATTGTTTAACCTTTTATAAAACTTTGTTTACTTTAATTACAAATATGGACACTAATATAGTATTATTATGTGTTATAGAATTAGATGTTTCATGAGCTTTTATAGATTTTACTTTCATACTCATGTTTGCAAGTTTGTTTTACAACATAATATTATGAACTTTAGGGAAATAACTTACAGTAGAGTTGATGTTAATGGAAATGTTTTAATAGGTATTTGTGATGATAGCCAAGTAACCCCTTCAAGCTATCAGAAATCTAGTGTTAAAGGCGACGACGAAAGTTTGTCGCATCGACATGCTCAAAACTGGAAAGGATGGGAAGACTGGGTTCCATCGAAGAAAACAACAATTCAAGCTGAAAAACAACAGTATGTTCCACTTTCGCCTGCCGAGCATGCGAAATCGCATTATAGGAGGAGCAGAACTGACAACAAAAAATCTGGAGGTACCCCAGAGACCCAGCGAGGTCAAAGTCAATCTAGGAGCTCGAAAAATTCCACAGAAAAGACTGGGAATAAAGATTCTCGAAGGGATGAAGGTGAGAAGGAGTTTAGTCACAAAATGCATTATTATAAGTCTGCTAACCCGCTTTGGGATTTATTCCCTGAAATTCCTCCATTTGAATATATGTTCCCAAATATAAAAATGGATTTCGACATTTTTGAAATTGAAATGTTTTTAAGACCGACACTTCAAGCTAAAAAAAGCTCAAGCAAACAAAAATAAATAAAACTCGTTTTTTGCGCTTTTGTAGTTTACCAATCAATTTCTCATGTGCATCAATTCACCCTTTTAAAATAATCTTGTGATTTAAAAATAAAATATTTTGCAGAGTCCGAGAAAGTAATTTTTTAAACAATTCTATGAATCTTATGATGATAATGACGACAAAAGAATTAAAACCATGTTATAATTTTAATCAGCTTTGCATTTAATGACGCAGTCATACTAATAAACTAACATTAATCAAAATGCCTAATAGCAGTTTAGGGTTTCTGATTTTCAGTCACTAAACCGCTTTATTAACAAAATTTTTAGCTTGATGAGCAATATTGGATGTAACGATGATGAATGTTATGTAACGCACTCTATATACCTTGCGCTTGGTTTTCACAGATTCCGCAATCGATTTAAAAAGCATTCGTTCCATAGCAAAATCGCTTATGAAGCACCTCGTGTCGTCCATGTCATCGCTGCCATTTAACATAGAGAAATTCCTCACACCTGAGTCACATAATGTTCCCCGAAACAGTAGAGCTATTTACCTTGATAATCTTGGAGATCGACAAGACGGGCCCAATCATGGGAAACCAGAAAGGGAAGCAACCCGAGGTGTTATTGACTGGCTATCGAGGCTGATAGGTGTACAAGGCAAAACGCTTGGAGAATTTTTGCGCGAGTACCAAGTGCACGTTCTTTACGACTTGGCATTCACCTTTTTCAAATGGATTTTCTTCCTTTACGCTGGTCTCCTCATTCCATGATCATATAAGTTCAAAACTTTTCACCAGATTACCATTCCTGATGTCCCAGTAAATCAACTGTATTCAGTTACCTATAAAGTATATGAAGTCAAGTCAAATAGTAATCAAGGTTCCTGTGTGCCACGAAGATGATGCTAAAGTGCATACCAATTTGTTCTGCATGAATATATTAAGAACTGACATGCTATCTGTTTAAAAATATTTACATTTAAACCAATATGGAGTTTACCATGTACAAATAAGAGAGTTGCCAGCTTTAATGTTTTTTTTTTTTAATTTTCCAAGTTTTAAATTCTGTAATATTATTTACGCCCACTTTTTTTAAATCGTCATTCTTGAACCAGTTGTTTATCAATGATGGTTACTGCAAAAGGTAAAAAACTGATACATCATACGTAGCAATGCAATATATAATTTACGTGTTTTCATGTTTTGTTAAATTTCTTTGTTAGTCGATATTTATAATTTATAAATCCACCTTATTGTTGATTATTGTGTAAGATCACTTTTGTATGTTTGTATAAATGTATGGTAATAATATGTATGTAATTTTTGCATGAAAAGTAGTAAAGTATAAAGCAATACCTATTTTTCAGTTGTTTGAACATTATTGATTTTTTTTGGCTCATTCGCATCTGCAGGATTTTGTGCACGCCTTGCTGACATTTATTTTTCTAGATGAACAAATATTAATTCATGAATATTATGACATGACCCTACAAATAGGAAAATCACTAGACTGGAAAGGCACCAACATTCACACTCACACGCTAACTTCGCTCGTAAAGCAATAACTTAAAATTAGTTCATTAAATAATTGGATTGGTGTGACCTTCTGTCAAGCAGCTCTTTTAGTGTGTTTATTTTAGTTCCTGCATCTCATCTTAACGCATGACTTGTTGTATTTCATATTTATGAAACGTGAACTTGCAAGAAAATCATGAACTCTAATTAACTGACTCTCTGTCTCCCCAGAGTAAATTAGTTAGGTGATTGAAAGTTATGACGGGGCCATGTAAATACAAAAATGGCTTTATGATAATACCTAATTATGTAATAAAAAAGCGCCTGAGTGCATTTGCATGGTTTTTCTTTTTTTGCATAATAGTACGTGCATTGTTGTATTTTTGATGACTTTAGACCACCTTCGTTGTTTGTCTTTTTATCTGTAAGATTGCATGAATGATGGAAGGTGAGAAATATTTGCTTTGTTTTATTATCATGCTCAAAATGCGATAATTTCAATAAATGATATCCATGTTTTCTTTGCTTGTTATTGTGGGTTGTCTCACTTTGTTATTACATACGAGGAGGTTGTCGGTTGTCGTATCGTAAAAATATTTTAAACAATAAACCTAAGGAACGCCTTAATAATCACCCTGCTACTTTATAGTGGCATATCGTTTTGATAATCACAAAGCAGAAAAATGAGCAAGCGCAGTTGCTGCCTTTCTTATTTACTATCATAAAGATTGTTTTTACCTACAATACAAATTGATGCCGCCTCAACATCTCTCTTGTAATTCAATATTATTACTCTGAGAGTAAAATATACACTATATACAAGTATTTTATCAATAGAACATTGTTATTAGTATTGTCAATTTACCATATGACATGACAGCTTTGAAAAGAAACATGCTTGAACCTTACACAACAATTAGTCAAGTCACTCGTCTTCTTCTACTAAATCCGTGGAACTTGTATTTGAGTCATACCAGAGACCATTGAATAATCTTACCAGATTTCTTTATTGAGCAACCTACTAAAATTGTTTGACTTGTTCAGTTCAGATCAAAACACATTGTAACCCATGTGTGTATTGTTTGCACTCTTATTTTTAAATGCTCATCTTCATCTTCAACAATTTACATCTTGAAAATGTGTTTGCTGCATGCATGCATACATAATCATGTCTACTTGAAATTGAAAAGATAAAAAAGTTATGCAACAAGAAGCAGCTCTTTAGCAGCGTCATTAAAGTAGATAAGTGCAGAAATCTTCTTTTTTGCCGATACTTTAGCTGAATCGTCTATTGAATAAGTCAGTGGCTACGCTGAGCGTTTTCTAGGGTTGTGGTCAGTCACCAGTTGGGACCAGAGAGGCGTGTAGAGAGTACGGCTGTTTTAATATTAATGAGTATAACTAATATACATATAGACTGAAATCGATTAGCAATTTTACGTGTTTTTTTACTTAAGCCCCTTTAAATTGAAATCAGGAAGATGCCGATTTTATTAGTGCTGTGGAGCCATTTTCGGAGAAGTGCTCAGCTTCTATTGTTGGCGTCGGTTATGCAAGTGGTGGTACTAGACATGGGTAGAGTTGTGGATGGAGTTCCTGTCTCGGCTGCAAATGCAAATTGTCCCGTTCCCACAACAAATACAGAATTCGGAACAACAAAAGTTCTTGATCTTCACGAAATAAAGGGGCATAAAGTTCGGTTGCAATTTTTTTACCCGAGTGAAGAATCCTCAAGACGGCTACTAGAGTCAGTGGAAACCACGACGACGACTACTTCAACAACAACGTTAAGTCCAGTTGGTACCATTAAGTTCAGAAATAGAAAGGCTTTAAATAACAGCGAAAGTTCTACTGTGAACAAAGTCACCAGTGGGGAAATGGGAGACAGCGTACCCTCAGTTGAATCGGATCTATACTCACAGGATATTCATTGTCAATGGACATTCCGTGTAAGCTGAAAGCTTTTTAAGAATGAACGTCATGCTCTAAAACAATGGTAGTGGTTATCCAACCAAATAATATGAATATACAGTACTGTGAAATTGCATTTTTTTGCATGTACCCACAGGCTGGCAATGAATCACAGCTTTTGTCGTTAACTTTTGAGAAACTCTCAGCTCCGTATTCCGAAAACTGTGAGCAAGCATACGTCGCACTTCAAAAAGAGGATGGATATGAGTCGAGATGGTGTGGAAACCGGAGACAGGTAGAACCACACTTGTAACTATTGTTTAAGTGAATATATGAAACAGGAGATTGAAAAAGTATGCATGAAAAGGAAATCAAAATGGCTTGAAAACTATGTAGTTACTATTATACTGAAGTTGAAAAAAATGACAATAAAAGCCATTCCTTCAAAGTCCATCAAATCAAATACCTTACTACAATGCAATGCATCCTTTTCCCTCATCCTCAACACAAATTTGTTGCTGCATCTACATATGAGATTACACAAATGTCACATATTTGTTGCTCCCATTGAATAAGTGTTTTTATGTAAATAGTAATTTAGCCGTCAAAACAAAAAAAATAATAACTTACATTCCCGTATCATTGGTTGTTTCAGTATTATTTGTAGCGAAACAACATTTTTCAAATATTTAATACCTACAACTCGGTAAAACTTCATTATCTTTTCGTTTTATAGGCCAATGCTCGTCCAATGTCATTACTCTCCAAATCAAGTGCAGTAATAACAGTTTTTAGGAGTGGAGACTCGCCGTTGCTACCTCCCACTGGATTCAAAGTTTCCGTCAAGGAACTGGATGCGGATAGCCTCCAAGGAATTGAAAGCTCTCTGAGGGTACTGTATGGGTAATAATGCACATTACAGGAAATTCAAAAGTTCTTAATTATTTTCGTGATTAGGATCACAATTATTTCAAGTTCTGATTCTAACAAAAACATTTATACCTGCATTCCTTCTGCACATCTCCTCATATAAAATCTCTCTCTTTTGTGAATTACCGCTTCACATAATATTTTAAATTTGCACAGTTTACACATATTACACATATACATAAATGCATAGCGTTAATTAGAATTGCAATGTGATAGTCTATTGCTGCAGACCACGACGGGAAATGTAACTTATATTACGAAATTGTGACAGGTGTGAATCAGGTAATGATTTATGATAGAATTGTGAATAAGATTCTCTTCAACTTCATCGAGTATATACTTCCACGTGTTGATCTAAAATTCTAAAGTGTCTTTTCTAGTAGCACTACAAATCGCTTCATGTAGCCCCGTAAGAGCGATTGTACAAAGTATTTCAACTATACAACTTATTTTTTCATCTTCCTGTACAAATCACATTACCTTATAAAACGCATAATAGCAACTGTTGAATCAGTATCAGTATGTTATCTATTCAGAATCAAGTGCCTGTTTTACGATGATAGTCCCGTTTTTCTTTTCGTGCCAATAATTCCTAACATTTTTATTTGCAAGATCTTGTTTCATTTTTATCGGCTATGAAGAATACTATGTATGTATCATAAATGCATGTATGTCAAATGTAATCTCATTCAAAATGAAGTCAAGGAGTACATACAACGTATTTTTATTTGAGGTAGTTTTTTTTTGAAACACACAAATTCAATAATCACGGGAGCCAGCCCAGTTATTATTTTTATTTGGTTTAAAAGGTCTTGATTTTCCGTAACATCACAGTATTTAATGCTAAATATTTCATCTACATTAGATTTAATTTAATATAATAAATAAATATATTATCTATGTATTTTTTTGTATACATACATCATGAACTCCTAAATCGAAGCCATGAATTAATTATTTATTTTTTACTTTATTACCCGTCCATATTATCACACTTTTTTACAAAACCATTTTTAACACGGACCCCGATTGTATTCACAGCCATATGTGAGCAATAAGGTGGTTAACCATGAGCATAATGTTTCGAGAAAGTCCGTAGCAGTTTGTCTGGAAACCAAGAAGAAAGATCCGATTCGAAGACGTAAAGGTTGTATTGATGCCATCACAATGCGCTGTTCTTTTCTCACTTTTGTTGGTATCAGTTGACAAAGCTCCCGTTGAACCAACTCGTTTGAGTTACATAATCGGCTCACTTTGCACAAGCCCAAAGATGTCAAGCTGATACAAAAGGTTTCCGCTAAGGACAGGATCATAGAAAATATTATGCCCAACTCCCCATAAAACTTAATTACGGTGAACAGTCCTAAAGATGAAATCATCGTTGTGACAGACAGGAGAACAGGTAAAACCAAGGATTCCATGATGGCTTTGTAGGAGGATGTTACAATGTGAATTTCATTGCAGCATTTTTGCACAAATTTCAGCTCCTCTATTCTTGATACTGATGCAGAAAGGCATGCTATCTTATTGATTCTACATCTGCACACAAAAAAACATAATAATATGTTAGTATTTCTCATGTAAAATTTCAATTTTGTTTTCTGTGTACCTCATGCTTTGTGAGAGCTTCTCAACGACGATTGTACAGTCAACTATGAAATATGTGTAGAACCCCATGATGATGAGGAACGTGTACAAGGCATACAGATCCATGACAAGATTTACCAGGAAGAAAGTATGAAATTGTTTATCGTTTGAAGTGACAAGACTATTGTATTCGTTGACAGTAGATTTACCCTTGAGGAACAAAGGAATTGCGACCAGTACGATTAAGTGAAGCGTTCTCAGGTAGCCTTTCCAGAATATCTCAAGTAAGTGAATTGTGTTTTGAGTATCGAAATCATGTGCTTGAATACAAAAAACAAATCAAGATTTGAGATTGTAATATGCCTAAAAAACTTGCTTAAAAATACAGGGTAAAAGAATATAACAAGTTATTCTAATACCCTGTTAAAAATAAAAATCACAGTTTTTGCATACCAATTTCAACTCTAACTCGCGAAAGGTAAGTGTTCATGAAAGCGACGATGTCGTCTG
>JAQIWN010004729.1:0-10799 GCA_034699025.1 Entomobrya cf. arborea Gr-Col-00668 | reverse complement strand
TGCCGCTGCAGGTGATTGAAGAAGACTGGTGCCTAAAGTAGAAATTTTAAAATAACTGCAGTTTAAATATAATTGCTTGAAATGCATAAGAAATGATTCCTTTACCCATCAATTCTAAGTGGGCATCGGTAAATTCGATATAAATCTTTGAAAACTTGGTTGCGACTTTTGCAATTAAAATTTGTAAATACGTAACATCATATCTTGATCGATTGGCCTTATCCAAAATAGAAACGTACGGGTCAAACTCTACTATAACTTGGTTTGCATTCTAAAAAATATTTCATAGCATTCAAATAATTTAGTAAATAGTAAAAAAAATCAAGAACGAAAATTTACAAACTTACCAGATTACCAGAAACAAGAGTGGACGACGATGAAATTAATGCAAAAATAACTAACATAGTATTTTGACACAGGCGATACCAAGTTAGATAATCCATGGTGATTTTTAAAATTTTGTGTTTGGTAAAACAGTTGTAACAGCAAAATGGAGGTATAGCTTTTAATTTACTGATTCTAGAAGTCAGAAAAAGGGAGCAAATGCATATACTTTAAAAGCCTATAATTTTTTGTCAATCACGGTTTCAGATCCTAATGGGGTAGGATAAAGTTAATTTGCGCAAATGAGCTGAATTTCTTGTTACTAACAAATCAACCGGAAATGAATAAGAATTCAAATGAAACTATTTGGCTGGAATACTTGAAACGTCTACTGTATTACAGTGTGATAGAATTGGTTTATAAATTAAACTGTTTTCATATTTTTGGTAGAAGCATGCTGTTTCCAAAGTACTCTTTATACTCAGTAAATTTAACCCACTGATTTATAGCTCAGCTTATCAGTAGACTATTTTGCTGAAATTCGCATTGAATCAACCGAAATAGATATATTTCACACTTCTGTAAACACTGACGTTAGCCAAGCTCGTTATGAAACAAAGTAAGTCAAGTAGATTCATTAAATGACTAATAAGTGCGGTTTAAAGTTACATCACACTTGTGTACATATTTTGATTTTATGATGCAAAACTACAGCCAGGAATAAGTATAACGCAAAAATTTTATGCGTTAGAAGGTTTTAGTCTCAATATGAAGGTTAGGAGCTTAGAATTAGCTTGCCACACATGTTTTTGTGAGGAACTTTGCCATTAGAAACAAATTCAAATACAACAGGATAAAATTTGAAAACTAATACAAATTCAAGAGATGTAATACAATTTAATGATAATATAAGCATATTATTCTTAAAATACAAATGAGCTATTAAATGTTCAGAAAACCAGAGAAAACACTTTTAGCAGTAATTTTTGTTATCGGCAGTAACTGTTAAAATTTGCTTTTCTACAGTCCGTTTTTGGTTATCAAATCCAGCAAATAGGAGAAGGATGGACGTTGTTCAATATTAGATTTCCAACACTCAGTCATAACTTTGAACCTGTTGAATGAAGTAAAATCAAAAGAAGCATTAAGGAGTAAATGAACACAAAATATTTTCCAACTTTTTTTAAACTAATGAATTTTCTTAGCGAGCACTTACATATCGTTGTCATTATATGTAGGTTCAGAAGGTCGTAGTCCATTTTCCAGCATTTGTGCAAAATTTACATCCCATGATAATCCCTGGTATGGAGTCTCACCCAAAGTATAAATTTCCCATAAAGTTACTCCAAAAGCCCAAACATCACTTTTTTCGCTGAACTGTCTGAATCTTAGTGACTCAGGTGCCATCCATTTCCACGGCATGGGATCGTGTCCTTCTTTGACATAATTTGTATAATTGTACATTCGTCTTGATAACCCAAAATCACAAATTTTAGCTTCCATGCGTAAACTCAGCAGAACGTTTCTTGTAGCTAAGTCAGCATGAACAACATGTTTTTCTGCAAGATATGCCATTCCATTGCAAATCTCAGAAGACCATCTGTACAAATCCTTGGACAATCCTGAATCAAGTGATTTTCTAGCATTTTTGTACACATTTGTGTATCGATTACAAAGTTTCGATGGCGATTTGGAATACTGATCAATAAAATCGTTACCAGTAGGTATTCGAATTTTTCTTAAATACTTTCGCAACGAACCTAAATGACAGAGTTCTAAGAATATCAGTATTTTTCCTCGTTTTAACTGCGTTGTATCAGCACCAATTAGTTCAATAATATTTTTGTGTTTTCCAATATAAGCTAAGAGCTTTACTTCTGAAAGCAACCCTTTTAATGCGGATGAATGATTTGTGGCAGGATTTGTAGTTTTAATGGCCACACTAATTTCATTCCCCACACGTTCAACATTTCCGTGTAAAACTTGACCGAATTCACCCGTCCCCAAAACCTTGTCTTGAGTGATAGAGTATTTGCCTATTTCATATCGCTCCTTGTCATAAGGCGCAGTACACATATTTGAGTCGTCTTCTTTATAAATTGATATTTCACCTTGAAAGAAATTTAAAAGATCCTCTTTTGATAGCATTGGTCGACGAGAATAACGTTTTGTGCAGAATACAGACAAAGCAGTTGCAAAAATGCAAATTCCTAAAGAGGCTGAAATTATTAGGCTTAACGTTAATGTTGACATAAAACGTTTATGGACTACAGTAGATTGGTATTGTGACTCGGAAACTTTTAGTGCATAATATTTTTTGTTAAAAAGCTTTAAATTTCCGGTTACACTTTTGTCAATTGTCCACCAACCAGGAATTGGTGTTCCAGTTCTGTAGGCTTTTTGATCTGTGGCATGTATGAAAACCGCAACGCTATCTTGCTTCATAGCCCAGTCGTTTAGTAATTTCCAATATTTAACGTAATTTTGTAAGTGCCATGGTGACTGATAAAAGTTTTTGTGTTTTGGATACTCTAGTAATGCGAAACCAATTTTAGTTTTTGCGTTTCCACTTTTTAGCACCATTTGTTTACACTGTTCAAACAACATCACTCTTTTTTCGTACATTCGTCTAGCACCCAGCTTAATCGTTTCCTCAGTTTCCTCATAATTAAACATAAATAAATGATTTTCAGTGTCTTTTAAAATATGAAATAATTGCTGTTGCGATGTTTTATTTAGATGTATATACAATTCACACAAAGCCATTTTAAAGCAGTAGCCATATTTCAGATTATGATTTTTGGCATGCTCTTTAATAGAATTTGTGGTAGTCGTGGAATGATTTTTTGTTAAGGGAATTAAGAACGTGAAATTGGTGAATCCATTTTTGATGAAGTTCTCATTGCTTTGCTGAATAAACATTGTATTAATCATATACATTACGCTGGTAAATAAATTTTTAAACTTAATTTGTGGAACCATGTTTGGTCCTACTGGCCACTCTTGCACAAATAATTGTTCATCAAAATTGTCATTTATCAATTCCTGTAAACGACTTAAGTCTGAGTTTGATTTATAAACATGGGTAAAATCTTGTATCACTCCGGTTGTATTTCTGTTGAATTTAATTGGTTTGTGAAGCCACATAAAATTCTTTGGATTTTCTTCCCAATCCATTCCTATCGAATTTGTAAATTTTTCTTCAAATATGAAATCGCTTACTTTGGTATAGAAGGTGTTTTCTTTTAAGCGCCACCATCCAACAATTTGATTTACTCTGGAAACTTTATACGGCGTGTCAAAAGCTTTTTGAAACACAACTGTATTTCCTGTTTGATTAGCCCACTTCATTTCGTTTAGCCAACTTGACACCAAAAACGTTGTATTAACAAGATTATTCATGTCCGTATCTGGAACAATATGTACAAGAGCCCAATTTACTGTATGGTTTATTTTCACTGATTCCAATTTGCAAGGCTCTAATAGCTTTCCCAAGTCGTGTGCAAAGTACAGATGTTTATTTTTTGAAAGCTCACCAATGCCTTGATGTACAACAATGACATCGGGTCGAAAATTATTAATGGCTTGCTCACAGGTTCCAGGAGTTCCTATTAGGAATCCTAGGTTTACGTCATTTTGTTTTATTAATTGCTGAGACGAGTTAAATAACTTGGAGCTATTTAACATGGATCTGTGACCAACCAAACGTAATATTTG
Source organism: Entomobrya cf. arborea Gr-Col-00668 (assembly GCA_034699025.1). Classification (NCBI taxonomy): domain Eukaryota; kingdom Metazoa; phylum Arthropoda; class Collembola; order Entomobryomorpha; family Entomobryidae; genus Entomobrya; species Entomobrya cf. arborea Gr-Col-00668. Next base: position 6,758 of record JAQIWN010004729.1, on the reverse strand, counting down.
TTCTGTAAATAGCAACGTTGTTACTGTTCCATCACATGCCTTATTTGCAACATTAACCATTGAATTAATTCGGTTAATGATGTAGCCTTTACTTTTGGTTTTCCTAGATGGGGTATCTATCAAACCAATCCATACCTCTATGTTACTAGTTGTACTTGGCAAACATTTATATTTTGCAGCAGCAAGGGCAGCACGATTGATACTTGGACTTGGGCCTATCGGATGACGAAAAATTTAAATTGAAAAAAGTTATTATTGTGGAATTGAACATTTTATCTGTACAAAACCAATACCTTTGTAATGCAAATATTTTTCTTCGATTTCAATATAAATCCGAGAAAATCTAGTAGTCACTTTAGCAATCATGAACTGCAAATCTTCAACATCATATCGCGAACGATTAAGTCGATCCAATATTGATACATATGGATCAAATTGGACGACTGCTTGACTTGATATCTATAAAAATATTTGTCATATTTTTAACAAATTTTTACTGCAAAATATTTCTTTATAGAAAAAAATACATCTTTCACTTACAAGTTTGCTCTCAACAGATTGAATAGTTAAAGTTGAAATCAGATTTACGATTATTATTATGATGTTATAAATCCGATACGGAGGTTTCACAAGTTTAAATGCCATATTTTCACAGATGTTATTCCAAAGGACCAACCAGTGTCAACTAGTTTCGATTTATAAATAAAGTTAAAGAATGCAAACAAAATATGGTTTGGTCTTTGTAAGTTGACGAACAGCAGATCGATACTGATTTATAAATGTGGATTATTTGTTTGAATGTCTTGAACAGAATTGGATAAAAAGATAAAATAAATTTGATTTGAACTTTGGAATTAAAATACAATTTCCTATGAAAATAATTGCGGTATCCTTCCAAGTGAACAAGATAGCGTAAATAAATTATTTATATATTTGATATTGAGTGTCTTCAAATTTCCACTAGACTTGACAATTATGACACGTGGTTTCCTCAAGAACAAATGGTTTGACCATTTAAAACTGAAATTCCTTTTAAATTCCCTTTCGCGTACGAAGTCAACATTTTCCATTAGTATTTGTGTGGCTTGTGTCTAATTAGGAAGGATGTGATTTGCTTTTAATTTCCAAGTTGTAATTGTGGTTTTATGGGTCTAGTTTTTTTTTGGAACACTATAAAACAATTTAAATGACATTTGTGGCTTCTCTAATTTTAATATTTATAGTAAGCTTCTGAAAATGCAGTTTTGGGGTTCCATTTCCGGTGATACTTAATTTCAAGTTATTCTTCATGCTTTTCATTTTGCTTATTCCACGTTGTAAACGTGTAAGACTTTTAATAGTCTGGTAGTGTTTGATTGGGTAATAATTGCTTTGAAAACTTATGAAAAGTTGTTAGCCTACAAAACCACAGTTTTTACATACAAACAATTATGTTCTTAACTTTTCTCCTTCACACATTCGAAATCAACCACAACTGCGTAAACAGATCAGTTACAAAGGTATTCGTCTGAATTTATGTTGGTGGAAAATTCTTACGAGCATTGAACTTCGCATGCTCAACAAATATGAAATATTATAGTGTATTATTGCTTAATGATATCCAATACTTAAAATACACGGAGAACCACTTGAACAAAGTAGTACTTCATGAAGACAAATCTCAAATCACTAAATATCTGACCAAATGTAAATGTAACTGACTTTTATTCCAAGACATGTATCTTTGTTTTCGATGTATAAGTAAAAGACTGCTACAATTGAATTGTATGTTGTTATATAAAACTTTTTATTGTAGTTATTTAATTTTTATAAACCATTAATTATTTGGTTAGTTCCAAAAGGATCATTTAAATATTTAGTGGCTTGTCTCTGTTAAGTAAAGAAATAGGTAAAAATTAAGGATTAAAATTAGTACTTTGTAATTTTGACTCAAATTTCTAATAAGATCTCCAAGAAACTATTACAAAACTTACTTGCAATTTGTCCCAATAAATTGATTTAATGGAGTCAAATCTGGATTGTCATTTGATGTAGTTGCCCCAGCAAGATCACGACCCTGTCAAAATTTTAAAAATTAAATTGAGTTTCAAAAGTAGACTATAAAATATATTTAGTACTTTATTTATTTAGTAATTATTAAGAAAACAATTAAGAGAGTATTTACTAGTCTTGCTGTGGAGCAAGCACGCATATTTCCATTTTCTGCCAAATTGTCTAAGTAATGGTAAGCCTTACTCAATCTGAAATAGGTGTCTATCATACTCAAATCTGCAGGGCCTACAAAACGGCCATAGGTATTTATCACACCATCATAATGATGAGTACTTTCATCCACCAGTTTTGGATTTACTGCAAAAAATGTATATGTTGCAAAACATTATAAAATTTTTTCCCATCTTTAGATTTATATATCAACTTACTTAATTTTGAGTTAGGGAAAAAGCCAGCTAGGAACTGACTTTTGTCACCAAATACTTTTAAGGTAAAAGATTGTAGTTCGTTATAACCGTCATCAGCAGCATTAATTCTAAAATTTTCGATGATTATCTGCAATATAAAAACAATGTGTGATTTCATCGTTCAAATATTTATAAACTATAAATACTCAAGAACTTACAGGCATGTCGTTAAATAACTCCGTCAACTTTTGGTTACACTGCTGAAATAGAACTTCATGATTTTTATCTGGTGGACTACTTAACGACTCTACTAATTTCCTCAGAAGTTGTATGTAGTAGTAATGATAGCTATTGTAAAACAGTTTGCGTTCAGCAGTTGATAGTTCCACAATTTGTTTCTTTGCTAGTTCAGACAGCTCAATAAATATTGTAAAGGCATCTTCGTAATTTCCCTCCTTTTGTTCGACAGCAGCCTTTTCCATTAAGTCTGCTTTAGCCACTGTTTATTTTTTTTGAAAATAAAGAAATTACAAAATTAATGTTAGAATGTGTGGCACAATATAAATAATTTAACTTATAAATTATAATTTTGATTACAATCCGGATTTGAGTATGATGGTCCAATCAGACCAATGAAACAAATTCCAAATATTGCAATATAATTCATGATTTTCACGTTCTGGATTGAACTAATCTATCAGCCTTATACGTCTAGTTCTTTTGATGAGAGCTAAGCTTTATTTTCTACCTTTACAAATTTTGTTACGTTTTGTTGATTGAGCATTTCAATTTATTCCATTGATAATGTAGATTAGACATTAATAAAGCAGATTAACAAAGTCATTAAGTTTTTGTTAAGCAACTCTTTTGTAAACTATTCTTCTTCTCATGTCTCGCTATTTTCATTTTTTATAGTGTCGAATTTTATGATCGTTTACAATACGTAATAAATTTACAATTAAATTTTTATCGATTTTTGATAGTGATGATAATTTGAACGATTGATGCTGGTAGTGTAAGGTCGTTGAGTTATCAATTCTTATTGTATTTTATATAGTTTATTGATTAATAGCACATTGGCTCAGATTCAACAAAGACCTATATCCGAGCTCATTGGAATTAGTAAATAGTTTATTTAATCCAAAAATACGTGATGAAAATTCAAACCTTCGTACGGCCATTTCTGCTATTATCCTATCGACCCTGTTCTTTACCGAAAGTCTTTTTCTTTGCATAATTCACATGCATGTTGGCATTTTTAATCTATGCAAAAGTTGACACAAATTCGTTTCTAGGCAAAGCTAAAGGTTAAATTTGAGTATTGTGGATTTTAGAACTTCATTTCATAAAATGTAAGTGCTGAACATGTTTTTCTTGGAATGAATAATTTATAAATACAACTATGAATTTTATAAAACGGATTTTCTGCATATAATCAGATTGAAGTAAATTCACATGATACTAAATTGCATTGCACAACTTCAAATTTGTATCAAACCTACTTATAAATGTACGTGTACCCATTTGTACGTGTTTGGTCTTTAAAATGTATCATTTAATACCGTAATGAAAAATAAAACCATTTCTATATCCCATCTTATATTTATTGTTTTGATTTTTGGAGTTAGAATATATTTTATGAACGTGAATTTCATCTTTTAACCTTCCTTGACGGCAGTTATGGTAGAAACTAAAAAAAAATACTTCTTTTAGACCCCTTTCGCCGACAAAGAACACATCTGTTTATCAATAAACTTGGATATTTTAATATAAACTGCAATAAAAAAATCTGGAAAGTTCGTTCGATTAATTATATTTTTTGTACTTCTGGTTTATTGTTTAAACCAATCTGGATCGATACAGAAGAGAACGAAGAGACCTGCTAATCCTTATACAATAATGTTTGTTTTATATTTTTTAAAAATTAACTAGTAAGCCTATTAGTTCTATCCTCTTAAGTAAGTAAATCAGATCTTTAAACGAGATTAATAGTTTTGTATGAATGAAAAAATTCTGAAACGACTTGATGCTCAAACCAGATTAAATTATATATTTATTTATTCAAAGTTTGATTTTAGCGTTTCATAATAAAAACCTAGAGGATTAAATTTCATTAAACTGCAAAAAAACAATTACTTATCATTTCATTTTATCTGTCGTAAATTATTAATACTTATTCCCTACAAGCTATTAAATTTATGTGTCATGAATTTATGTAAAAAAGGCCATTAGAAACCTATGTTGTGCAATTTATACCCGCTGTTCCTGTTCTCAGTTTATAGTTTAGTTCGCATTTTGTTCTTATACGGCGGCTAAATTTTCTGTACTTTATTGTCTGAAATTCTGAAAAACCATTGTGTCAATACCTAACTAAAAATTCCATTGTTCTCGGCTCCAAAGAAGACAAGGTTATTTCATTGATTCAGGTGAAATCCTAACAACAACTGTATTGACAATGACAACTATAAAAATTATTGCTTTGCTTTTTCCTGCTAATTCCATTGACAGATATTAATTGTCCATGGCTCATGTTAGATCATTGGGAACCATCTAGATCACGTTGCTTGTCGAACTTGGCATTGGGATGGCCTGATGGTAAAGTAGTTATCATTTCTCGTTGTACCTGCATCCAAATCAAAAAATTGTCAGCTTGGTTTGTGTACAGGATTTTTTGCCTCCCAATTGAATAAAATTAATATTTTTTTTGAAAACATGGGAGTCGATGATCCTTCTCTTAAGATGCCTAGGGAAAAACTATCCGCAAGTCATCCGAATAGTAACCCTGCAACTAGTTCGAATTTAAAAACATTAAAACCAGAACGGAAGTCAGTGGTTGATATTCTACCTTTAGGGGAGAACGCCCACAGTCGTACTCAAGTTACCCAGCCGTTCCTTGAGAAGAAGAAGAAGATTCCAATAACTTATGAAGATTTACAATATATTGTTGGGGTATCTGGGAGATGGCAGCTAAGGGTAACGAATATAATTCAACATAAGTTAATTATATAAATCTTACTTTGGTATCGAAATAAGTTTTAGTATATAATATTTTATTAAGGTATTTTTGCTGGCCGCATTTTCTGGATTTTGCACGTCGATGCATAACTTGATTTATGGATTCATTGGTGTAATTCCGGATCACTGGTGTGAAGTTCCTGATTTACCCGGAGTTAATCAAGAAGATTTACGGAATAAATTGACGCCAATGTAATTTTTTTAAATAAAAAATCTTCAATATATTCTAAATGGTCATGCGTGTATACTGGGTATCAATATTTAAATATTAATTAGTATCGACTCCAAATGCACCCAAAACCTCTGGAACTGGACACGTGAACACGGCGGAAGCATTTACGTAGACAACACCACTACCAAAGCCTGTTCTACGTTTTCCTTTAACCACTCCGAATTCCAAAGCACTGTACCCACATCATTCAACCTTGTCTGTGATTCCGCTGCTTGGGCATCTTCCATCCAAATAACATACATGACTGGTCTACTCCTTGGTGCTCCCATATTTGGTGCAATTTCCGATCGAATTGGCCGGAAATCTGCTGTACTCATTGCAACAACCATTTTCACTTTAACTGGACCTTTAATAGCCATGTCCCCAAATTTTTATGTTTTCGTTGCATTAAGATTTATATTGGCCTTTGCACTACCTGGAGTGTTTGCATGTAGCTATGTGCTTGCCATAGAAGTTATCTCAGAAAGATGGAGAGCCCTAGCAGGAAGCTGTTTCAATTTACCATTTGCCTTGGGCTATACCACACTTCCGGTTATTGCATACTTTGTTCGAGATTGGAGAATGCTGCAATTCATTTGTAGTGTACCTGGACTGTTGCTTATGGTTACCTGGTGGTTGTTACCAGAAAGTCCAAGATGGTTAATTCGAAAGGGGCAATTGGAGAAAGCGGAAATGATTTTAAGAAAAGGAGCAAAAGAAAATGGAAGGGAAGATAAGATACCGGAACGATTTAGTGAACTAATCAAGGAAATTTATGAACAGGAACGTGAGCCATGCCAGAAAAAGACAAGTTTTTGCGCACGATTTGGAAATTTGATGAACGAGTATTTTAGCATTTTAAGGTCACCTAAAATGAGAGCCATGTTTTTAACGTTGTTACTAAGCTGGATGGTTATTGGAATGACGTATTATGGATTGGCTTTGAATTCTAGTAATTTGAATACAGATAGGTATACTCATTTGTTTATTAATGGGTTACTTGAGTTTCCAGCTTATTTGATGGTGCCTTTTCTGATCAAGTATATGGGAAGGAAGAGGGTGTTTATTGGGTTTATGTGGATTTGTGGAGCGAGTTTGTGGATAAGCTTGTTTCTGGAACAGGGATCGATTTA